>CBMN010067367.1:0-12319 GCA_000582825.1 Hordeum pubiflorum
TCTGGCTTGGTTGACCTTAGTCGTGACTCTGGTAGGTCAGATTGCTACGAGATGTAGAAGAACAGTAGGATTGGATGGGCACTGACTTTCTGCGGGAGGATCGCTTTTGAAGACCATGTTTCGATCGTCCCGTCTCAAACACCAGGCAGTGCGAGGACACAACAGGAGGGATCAAATCTTGCGGGTAAAGGGTACAAGACTCTGCAGAGTAACAAATCTAATCGATTAGCCGTGTCCCCGGTTACGAACATCATGATCACTGGAGATGATACTATCAGCCAGTCTCAACACAAATAAATTATTAATGAGTGGGTTTATTGAATAATTTTGGGATATGAGAATTGGTTGGCTGAACCATCTCCATTAACAACCAACTTTGTAGTATTTTTTTTTGCTTTTGCCCCCTTTGTTGTAGGAAAAATCAGCTTTTTGCTGAACTTAAACTTACATCCCCACCCGCCATATATGCATATAGTATAGAGGATGATTTTACCTGTTCTCTCTTGTGACTTGCATGCATATTCAAAATGCTGACCTACAAGACCACAACATGTTATGTTGCAGAGTACTTTTCCGACCAGGAGTGAGGACACGTTCTACGCTTGGTGATATGCCTTTGGAGTCGAATGGACTCGCTAGCGTCTACGTCTTCCGTAGAAGATTTATCTCATGAGTTGGCCTTCAGCCAAATTTATTGTAATAAAGACTCTATATGAGATTCGACGAAATAAAGCAGTTGTGATTGCACTTTGATATATACATTGATGTACTGTGTGTGTACCAACATGATCTTGGGCTTGTACGGAAACACAGAGACTTGACCATTTCAGGTCGGGGCGCTACATATATGGTATCAAAGCACACGCTGACCGTATGACGTAACCACTAGGATTGGAAAAGCCTTAGGAAGAAATCATTTTACTTATGTTTTAAAATTCTTATATTCTCATCTGTTCATTTCTGACTCTTCTCCGATTTCCAATATTTTTAGATGGCCACCTTCACCCCAGTTTTGCTCACGGAGTTTTGCCAGCCTGACGAGACAATGCCCTTCGGCAAGGAGCTGGTGCAAATCGTCAGGGACTTAAGGATTGCTCTGCCTACCATCACCGGGACCCCTACCATGGCTCTTCCGGCAGACGCTCGCTATAGGATTGAGGTGCACATCCTAGGGAGGACCTTCGGACATCACACGGAGCCCATCGACTTCAAGTTTCTTGCTCCCAACTGGATTCTCGGGAGGAACATGGCAATTCATTATGCACTCGGACGTATCAAGGAGGAGTATAGGGGAAACCCCATTGGATCAAACCTCGCCATGATCTCCCACAGGGGTGCAGAGGAGAAATCATACGCACCGTGACTGACGTCTCCGTCCTTTCCTATGTCCAAGTGTTGGAGACACACATCAAGACTCTGGAGGTCCAGGTAAGCAGAAGCACGAAGAAGATCAAGCAGCTGATGTGCTGTGAACTTGAGCTTGAGGATGAAGTGCGAGAAGCCAACTACGAGCATGAAGATGAAGTCAAGGACTTTCTGGAGAGGATAAAGAACCTGAAGACTTATGTTGCAACCCTGGAGGAGAAACTGGACCAAGGAGAAAACCTATATGGTCTGCTGTTAACATGAGTTGCTCCTGGCAGCAAATGTACGGCATGATCAAAAGCCCTTACTAGTGGTAGCTCTGTAGGTTCACTGAAAACATCAGAATATTGTTCCAACACTGTAGAAACTTCAGTTGGTATGGGTTTTGGTCAGGGTCCAGAACAGGATGTATAAGAGCAATGGCCCAAATTTCATTCCCTTTTTCCTATTTCACCAACTGCTCTAAGGGTAATTCCTTGAGATCATACATAGGAGTTGGCAGCACTCCTTGCAACTTAACTGAAGAGCCTTTGTATTGAAACTGAATCCATTTCTCTGCCCAGTGACATTGCACTACTCCATGTTGCTCCAACCAATCCATCCTCAAAATGATATCATAACTGCCCAGAGGAAGCACTCTCATAGGACTTGAAAAATTGTTGCCCTGTATCCACCAAGTTAAATTGGCCACAACTTCCGTGCAAGAAAGTTTGTCTTCATTGGCCACTTTTACTGACAAAGGAGAGTTTAACTTATCAGGTGTGAGTTTCAGCCTGGCAATGAGATTGTGATCCACAAAGGTATGTGTACTGCCCGAGTCCACTAAAATGAGAACTACTTGATTTCCCACAAGTGCTCGAAGTTGAATGGTCTTGGGATGTGGTGCTCCTGACAATGCTAAACTGAAATAGCAGCACATTCCTCCTGAGAGTCCTCTAATAAGGCGTCCAATACTACATCTAAAATTATCACATGAGGGTCTACATCTTTAGCCAGTTTAAGCTGAGCAAGAGGTCCATCATCCACATTGCAAGCATGCCAAGGAGTGAATTTGCCACCACAACTATAGCACAACCCATTAGCATGTCTGTATTCCTTGAGTTGCTTCGCTTTCCATAGTTCCCCAGGTGCAAAGCTCTGCTTATTATCAGCCTTGTTGTATTGTCCTCTCTGAAAACCAACACACGAAGGGCGCTGTTGGGCAAGTAAACCTTCCTGTACACTAGCATATAAGGCAACCATCTGAATATTGGTCGGCAACTGCAATTCAACCGTTGCTCTTAACTCCTCTTTGAGCCCCATAACAAACCTGGTTACCATAAATGTGTTACTAATCGCTGGTTCATACAAACGAATGTTGTACACCAACTGATGGAACTGCACTTTACACTCCTCTACATTGCCCAATTGTTTAATGGACATGAGAGACTTCATCAAGTCTCGATGCACATTAACATCAAATTCTGCAGGATATCATCGCATAACTGTTGCCAAGTTGGGCAAACCCCTCTCTGCTTGTAAGCTTGAAACCAATGAGCAACATTGTCCACCAAATTTAGAGATGCAGAGGTAACATGAATTTTTTCAGGTATGTTGTATAAGAGAAAGAAGGACTCACAATTATCCAACCAAATTCACACTCCGGTGTCATTAAACTTTGGGAAGTCCATCTCCGGCATCCAATTTCTCCTTCCGGTAGTCTCTTCCCCGTGAACAGGAATGGCGTGCTCCATGGAGTGACCTGTCTTTGGCGCTTGGTGACCCCGTGCCAAATTGCGCGTAGCCGACCCTGGAGTAGCGCCCAACATACCATCGGACTTACTGGACGCAGTGAATGGATCACCTCCATGCTCACCTATCCGATTGGCCTGCATCTGTTCCTGTCGCACCCAGCCTAGCGTGTCGCAGGAGAGATTTACCTTAACTTGGACTTGATCCATCCGCAGGGCCTGCTCCGACAGCTTCGCATCCATGGCCTCTAGCCGCTCACAGATCCCCTTAACCACCGTCAATTTGCTCTACTCTGCCTGCAGTGCCGCGAATTCCATCAGCACGCGTGCCTCAAATGCCTCCATCTCGCTCGCGATGTGGCGGGTCTGGGCGTTGACCTTGAACGGTGCCGTCGCGAGATCGACACAAGAAACCCACCTCAGGTCCGGATTTATGTCGATCGAACCCGAAGGTGATCTGCTACCTTTGCCTCGGATTTGCTGGGTACGCTTGCGAGGAGAGGAAAACACGCCCTGGATCGAAAGCCTCTGATACCAGATTGTCACACCCTTATCGCCGACGAGGTTTAGGCAGCGGAATTGATCGCAACCCTAGATACTTGAGAGAGAAGAAAGGATGGAGATAGAAGATCGGGGACGACAAGAGGAGGAAGAAAGACTAATAAGGTTCAAATTGTTCTCATACATCATAGCTGTCTCACACACACACTCAGTGCTTATAACAGCGCATCACGACTCACTCGGCTGCTAGCCCACTCACTGGCCTCTGGCCCAATACACACCATGGCCTCCGGCCCATAGCTATCTAAACCTCCCGCGTTATCTTTCTTGGCATATTCTCCTACGTACTCCTATCAGGTTGACGCCTGTCGTGAGTGCTGCCATACTGACATAACCCTAGACGTCGCCGTGAGGGAAGTTGAAACCCTAAACAAATACATTTGTTGAATAGTCCACCCGAGAGGTCATCACACAACGTTGCAGCGGCCGTCTGTCAGGTTGGTGTCTCCTCAAGTCAGTCCCCGTCACCTCACCTGGGCCTGAACCCATCCATCCCTCCCGAATCCGGATAAAATCTTTCCCAAACAAATCCCCCCCGCAGGTCCCCATCCTTAGCGGAACTTTGCCCGTCTCCTCTCTCTCTTACCTCACGCGTCCACGCACGCACGCACACTCTCCCCACCCCGTCGCTCTCGCTCTCCGCACTCCAAAACCCTAGTCACCCTCCGCACCCAAAACCTTGTGCCACCCTCCCTACCACGGCGGCGGCGGCGGCCCCATGGCTGCTCCCACAACTGGCTAAGGCTAGGCTAAGCTAAGGTCCCCAAATATCTCATCCGAAACCGTCTCGTTTGTCTCTCTCTCTCTCGTGCTCTCGGCGGCGGCGGCGGCGGAAGCTGCGGGTCTGAAGTCCTAGACTGCTGTGCTCCCTGCGGTCTATTTTGAGGTGGCGGCTGTTTCCGTGTCGGCGATGGAAGAGCCGAATGCGGGCGGCGGGGCCGTGGCGGCGCCGGAGGTGATAGCGGATCCGGGTGTTGGCGGGGTCAGCGGCGGCGCTGGCCCCGCGGCCTCGCCGTGGAGGAAGACCACGCCGCCGCCTGTCGCAGGGGAGGCGGCGGTCATGGGGGCCGAGTCGTGGCCCGCGCTGGAGGAGGCGAGGCAAAAGGTCGTGGTGGACCCCACGGGGAAGCCTGTGCCGGGCAATGCTGGCGGCGGCGATCTGGCAAAGGGGCCCGAGGTGCAGCAGGCGCCTCCGTCTCCATCACAGGTATAATATGGCGTTGGTGTGGAGATATGTTTGCTCAGATTATACTGTGTTTATATACTCGCATAACTTGTTTCATAGGCATTTTCAGTACGGGAACATTGACCCTCACAATATCATTATGGTACCATACTGGTATCAGGTCAATTTTTTTCGTTTGGTGTAGGTGGTAAAGGAATGAACTGAGGGTTACTTATTTTGGTACATATATGTTGCCTTTTCTTTTCATGCGACTGGTGTGGTCTGAGTATTCATTGTTTTGTTGTTGACTACTAACGAGTAAAGCTTTGCTGTTTATAGAACCAGTATGAACTTTATGGCTGTGTTCAACTGGTCTGGTCAGTCTTTTTGTTTGTTTGTTTTTGCTGCCGTACTGGACCTTTACTTACGCTGGTAGTAGGTCATGCATCCCTTGGCAATCGAAAGCTGTTGATTTTCTCGAGGTAAGAATATCAATACCAATTCCTATGCCTGATGTCGAGGTGATCGATGAATCATAGGGGTTGAAGGATACATTCAGTATGTCTTAGTATTAGTGCTTGCTTGCTATTCTGCAGTTGGATTTGTTTTATCTCCTGCTTATGTAGTCATCAACTGGTTTTTAGATTTTTTATTGAATGCAATCATACTGGCACTGTCTGAAGAGTTCCCTAGCTGAACAATCTACTGATGTAGCCATCGTGTTTGTGATGATTCATTATTAGACTGCAGTCACACATGTGCCCTGCCTGAAAGGTTACCTAACTGAACGACTGAAGAATCTTCTGATGGCAGTGAAGCTAGATAATGACTTTTTTATGCGGTGTTTCTTTTGGGAATTATTCCATGTTAAGGTCGAAGCTCTTTCCATTTATCTCGGTGGTGTCTGTATCATGATTCTATTGTTGAATTGTATGAGCGGGTGATTTTCCGAATCTGCTCTGGCCCAACCAAGAAAGTTCTTGAATGGTATTTCATTTAAAGAAATTGTCAAGAGTTGTTCTGATGCACGTTAATGAATATTATACGCTTCCTCCCAAATGATTTATTAGAAATAAGAAGACATACTTTATGTTGTCATTTGAAGCCTTTGTGAACAGATACCATGTCACTGTTCTATAGTCAGTTTTCCCTGCTAAGCTCCTACATACATTATTTCTGTACTACTCATATCCGATTTACTCTGATGAAAAGGGTGCAACTTCTTTTAGGTGTATAATCGTATGCACAAGTTTGATGGCCATGCAAATCCCAACAAGAGTCACCAAGCACACTATAAAAATGGGCCAAAGAGACGCCCTCCTGGTGCAAATGATGCACCACCATACCCTGCCCCAATGCCGTATCATCAACATCCAGGGCAACCTATTTTTTACCCTGTTCTCCCGAATCCGATGATGCTACATGAATATCCATACCAGCCTTTTGCTGTTCCGGTCCCAAATCATGACCCACATGTTGGGAAGTCTGGATTCGAATCCGCTACACCTCCCTTTGTTCCAGTAGATCAAGTTGGTGGCAATGAAGGTAACAGGCCAATGCCTCCACAAACAAGAGGAGATCATCATCCTTGGCGTCCTGCTGTTGGTACTCATGGTGCTAGACCCCATTCTAGTGTTGAAGGCCGTGGCCATTTTAATCACACTTGGCAAAATCATCAGACATTTGGTACGAGGGAAAACACAAGTATGCCACACGGCGTTGGGCCAAGAACTTTTGTCAGACCAATGGCACATCTGCCCCCCACTCTTGGGTACATCAATGGACCATCATACCCTGGTAATGCTGTACTCACTGTAACAACATCTTCTTTTGTATCTGGTATGCTGAAGTTTTTGTTGATCTAATATTTGAGAATGTTTTTACCTCAGGGCCTATGCCACCTATGTATTATTACATGCCTGCTCCACCCATGGAGGCAATGAGAGGTCCACCTCGTTTTGTCCAAAATCAACCAGCTCCACAACCTGTTTTATCGCCTGAAGCGACTGAGCTAAGAGCTAAAATATTAGCTCAAGTGGAGTACTATTTTAGGTAACTAATTATTTTCTTCTGTTTATTCTATCATGAGATTTTTCCCCAAGGAAGCATGACACAGAGAAATAGGCTTATGAGTTTAGCAATGTGCTGATAAGGTTTTTATATAATTTAATATGTCTGCTAAGTAATTTAATTTCGGTGTATGTATGTTGCCTTTCAGAATACCATATGAAGTCTTGTTTGCTTTGCCAGACAGTTGTGGTGTCATTATACATTACACATGCCAGCGTCACTGCTACACTCTAAATAAAACAATCTTGCACCTATGTGATATATATCATGGATGGCTGAACGTGCTTTTGGCATGTACTTTACAGTTTTGTTAACTCATTATGGCATTTTCCAGTGATACTAATCTGGAGCGAGATGGTTTCTTGAAATCTTTAATGGATGAACATGGCTGGGTTCCAATTTCAAAAGTTGCAGACTTCAATAGAGTATGTCCTTGATGTATATTTTGCTTTTTCAGATATCATATTTTATTATTTTTGTTTCTTCACTTTGTTCTGAAAAGTGGTTCTGTTTGTGCATGGGTTCATTTGCAGCTGAAGAGAATTACAACGGATGTCCATCTTATCGTAGATGTATTGGCAAGCTCAAGTCTCCTAGAAGTTCAGGTAGCCATGTTTGTTTGAACTGTTACTGTTTATATCCCTTGTTGAGTTTGAAATTTGGCCTGTCTGATGCTACTATCCTGTTACCAGGATGACAAGATAAGAAGGCGCTCTGACTGGTCAAAATGGGTTTCTTCTTCTGGGGCAACATCTGTTCAGAGTCCATCATCTACTGCCAGTATGGATAATATTATGGGTGAGAGCAATACTGGCGGCTTCTCAAATAAGGATGATGCTTTTTCTTCAGATCAAAAGAAACATCCTCATCCTCAAGATAATAAATGCAACATAGATGGTGTTGCTATGGAGGCAATAGTTCCAAATGAAGAGCTACCTAATGATGCGCATAGCTGTTCATTGAATAAAGGCTTGTCTGCCATGACTATTGGCGGAAAGCCTAAGAGCATTTCCACATTCTCTGGTAATTCACGCACACACGATGCTTCTGTGAGAACTGGTGATGTTAAAGTTCGGAAAGTAAACACAAAGATGAAAGTACCTGAGTCTCAAAGCGAAAGTGGTTTCCGTAATGATTTGCCAAGTGACTCCCCTAGCTTCAGTGGGGATCAAAGCACATTCATGCTTGATGAGGAATTGGAATTGGAACACGCAGAGCATTCACGTGATGATGTCTATTCACACAAAAGGTGAACTTTAAATGGTATACGATCTGTGATTTCGTTTCGTGCATTATGATTGTTTAATGTATGTTGCCTTCTAAGCAACCATTTAAAATCACGCAAGCGTCTAGTTATAATAACAGTAGTATGTATCACATGCTTTTGTGAGAGTAGATGACTTGCTATAGTCGTGCGTCTTTTTTATTGATCGGTAACAAAATATATTACTCTGGCCTTTGAAAATTTGAAGGTAAAGTCGCCAACGTTGAATTAACTAAGCTGCAAGCAATTTTAGGTTGAACTAAATAATTGTTAGATGATAGATTTTAATGTCGTGATGGTGCATTAACGCGAATAGTGTAGTTCAGTTGCATTTATATAATTTTTCCCAGCAATTAAAATGTTCTGTTCTGAATATACCTGCGTTAATGGTTAAACTTTCATATTTGGAGTTCTAGACTTGGTGTCTTCTCAGAAGATCAACAGATCATTTTGATATTGTTTTGTACTCGTGTGTTGCTCACGTGATGCATCATCTCCTATGTACCTGTATTGCGTATGAATTGTGTGTGTGATATTGATGATCTTTTGCAATATGTTTATTTCAAGCAGGGTCGATGATGAGGATGACGATTTTTTTGTTGATGACCAAGAAGTGAATCGGCTAATAATTGTTACACAGGTTGGGTTTCAAGATATTCTACGCTCCTGATATGTTTCCTTTACTTCCCCAGTTTCACTCTGTAGGTGCTTCACTATGAAGGATCAACCCAGCAATTTTTAGCACTTTGCTTCAATAAGTACTTGTAGCACTTTGCTGTTCTTATGTATTACAAACAGTTTGTACTTCAATAAGCAATTTTTGGGTTATTGGTAACTGGTAGCTGCTCGGTTGGCAGGGGAGTAGGGATTATTTGCCGAATTGGCTGATTAATTGAATTTATGGGCTGGCCATTAATCGGTGGGTTAACTAGGGCCATACCAACATATATCTAAGGCCTTGTTCGCTTCACAGGATTTCTAGACACTCTAGAGGAATTGTGGATTCCATGGTTTCCTTTTTCCTTTGCTGCGTTTGGTCCAAAGGAACCTGCTACAGTATATCAGAGGAAAGGATCCCAAGTGTTGATTTTGTAGGAATTAACACATCTACTCTGACCTCTTTTTTGAGCAGAAGCCTGAAGCAGCCCACCTGATAAGCTGAATAAAATATACTACCACGGGGCTTAGTTGTGAGAGAAGAATAGCTAGCAGGGGAGTAATAAGTTAGTAGCATAACTTCCGGCGTCCCTTCGTTGTGCATCCGAAGTTCTGAATGCACAACCATAGTTTCAATGTGCTACAGTTAATGTTATTTGAACTCCTGTCTATCTTATGTTGTTTTGTTTATCTCCTGGAATCGGTAAATGATCTAACACATTAAGCAACTATTATTTTGTAATAATGCATTGAGATCTTGTTTCATTTATCTACCTCACAGGATACTAGATCAGAAAAGGATGACAAGAGTTGCTCGAGTATATCTCAAGCATTTTCAACAGAGGAAGCATCAAGAATAAACGACGCCTTATATTATTATGAGGTGACATGTTACAATGTGAAGAATTTAAAGTTTGGTTCATTGTTCATCAATATTGCATTTGCATTCTAGGGGCCAGTTAAAGATTTTGGCGCATATGCTGTGTTGTCTTGAGAGTTGCTATCCACTCCCAACACACTTACAGCAAATGCACCTTTATACAAGTAAATGAGGTCTATTTTAGGCATACAAAATGTAAGCCTCTATAGTATTCATTGAACTGATTCATCCGTTTCTAATGTTTTAATTTTCTGCAAGGTATAGTCAATGCCTTTTAGGATTGTATACTATTTAATACTCCCTCCGTCCCANNNNATAAGAGCGTTTTTGACACTAGTAACGCTCTTATATTATGGGACGGAGGGAGTAATTTATTTGTCGAACTATTTGTTCTTCTGTTAATACATTTTTTAACTATTGAATTTTAGTTTTAAAACTAACTGGTTTAAAACTACCCAGTTAGATTTAGCAAGGCAATGTTATATCATTGTAGATGTTTTTAAGAATGTGGTGTTTTAATTTCGGATTGATAATTTCTATCTCATATTTTGGAATGGCAATCAGTCGTAGCATTAGTTGGCAGACATCTCAATTTGACGACTGTTTGAAACTGAGTTGAGTGTTCGAATAAACATTTGAAGACAAGAGTTGTTCTGGAGCTTCCAGTTTGAATCAAGATGGTTTGGGACAAGACTTGAGCTGAGTCCTGTGTACCCTGTGCTTGTGTTTTCCTTTTTATCTCAAAAGCCTGTTCTGTTATGATATGTATGATAATCCTTCTATATATCATATCAGATTTATCATTCTGGTTTTCTCATTTCATATTATAGAATTACTTTTCTCAAATTATTTTATTTTGGAACTGCTCATGCTAATATTATAGTGTTACTCCTGATATCAGAGCGTACATGATCGGCGCACTAATAATCAAAGGAGCTCCCAGGCCGATACTGCGGATGTTGATTCTAAGCAATTTGGTGGAGCAAAAGGGAACCATGTTAGCATTGGAACTAATGGTATCGAGGAAGCTGGACAACCTATTCCACGTAGGCGGCAAAGTAAAGGCAATAGAAAGACACATACCTCACATAAGCAGAGGTTCTTTGCTGGTAATTTTGCGAATAGTCCCAACAGTCGATCTCACTATGGTGGTGTATCAGAAAGCCCCCCAAGCAATTCAATCGGATATTTCTATGGATCTACTCCGGAAAATCACAGGTTAGATAATCGATGGAAGTTTTCTTTCATTAAACCCTACCCTCAGTTTATCCTATTTTGCGGTTATTTGAATGACTATTTATTGTTGTTCAGTAGCTATAAAAGTTCAAAGCTGAGCTCGTCTCCTCACGGAATTCCTACTGGGAGCTCACCTATTGGATCAGTGCCTAAATCTTTCCCACCGTTTCAGCACCCTAGCCATCAGCTTCTAGAGAAAAATAAATTCCAGCAACAAAGGTAAGTTTCTAAACAACTCGTGGTGTGCTTGCAAGTTCTAATTTCCTTGAAATAGTTATTTATCAATGTCATCCATTGTTTCATCCTAAGCTTGACATGGTGATGCCATTGTTCTTTGTTTGTGAAGGTACAATAAGTTCAAGAACAAATGTGTTGCTGAACGTAAGAAGTTAGGAATCGGTTTGAGCGAGGTGCAGCTTCCTCTCATATTTTCTTGCTGTGGCAACTTTATAACTATTGGCTGAAGAAAAGTACTCCCTCCGTCCCATAATATAAGATCATTTTGTAAGCTGTTTTAGCTTGCAAAACGGTCTTATATTATGGGATGGAGGGAGTAGTTTACAACTAGAGTAGTGTATAAAGCCGGTCAAGTTCAACTATTATGTTCTACTGTAATCATAGCCTTCTTTATTTGTTTCCTTTCGATAATATGGTGAATTGTCTCCGTTCTCATTAATGTTTTGTTGCTTGCTAATTACTCCCTCTGTAAACAAATATAAGACGTTTTAGAGACTTGTCTTTTGATTGATTAATTGTACCATCTCTTGTTCTATCCTCAAAAGATACGCTCCAGTATTCCTTTCATATTGTGTGCCTCCAATGGTGTGCAGGAAATGAATTCGCTATATCGTTTTTGGTCATACTATCTGAGAGATAATTTCAATGAAGATATGTACAAGCATTTTAAGAACTTTGCAGTAGATGATGCAGCAGCAAATTACAGATATGGACTTGAGTGTCTCTTCAGATTTTATAGGTATGGAATATAAAACTTGAAAAAGGAAACCTTTCCGATATTCATTACATTTTGTATTGAGCAGATCAGTTACCTCCTACTTCCTTTTGCAGTTATGGTTTGGAAAAGAACTTCCAACAGAATGTATATGAAGATTTCGAGCAACTGACGCTTGAGTTCTACCACAAGGGTGATCTTTATGGACTTGAAAAATACTGGTAATTGGCGGCTTTATTATTTGTTCACATTTCAATGTTACTAGTCTGTAGTAATGAAAAATAGTGGTAAATGGTGTTATGGATGCAACTTATCTCTATTGCATAGCCCAAGTGGCATATATATATACATTATACAAGATTGGGGTACAAGGAAAGGAAACATAGCCTAATAGGACTCCTAGGCCTAATACTAGTACTCCTTACCCCCCCCCCCCCCC
>CBMN010067438.1:0-14945 GCA_000582825.1 Hordeum pubiflorum
CGGCACTAAAGGGGGGGGGGCTTTAGTCCCCACCGTTTAGTGCCAGTTCGAGAACCGGCAGTAAAGGCCCGCACGAACCGGCACAGATGCCCTGTTTTCTACTAGTGAATCAGTACACCATGGTGTGCTCCAAATGGAAATATTGCCTTGAGAGATTTGATAAAAAGCATGAGACTTAAGGTTAGGCAAAATTTTCAGAATTGAAGCCCAAAACGCAGATTTAGGAGGAGCAACTGAAGTAGTCCAGATGGAAGCACTAGGAAAATACTTAGATCGAAGCACAAGAGACAAATGAGAAGAAGGGTTTTTAGCTAACCTCCAGGCAGTAGATAATATCAAACCTTCATTGATGGCTTTCAAATTTCTTATGCCTAAACCTCCTTGTGGAGTCATTTTCTCGAACACCTATCAACTTAGCAATGAATTTCTTTGTGAACAAGATATTAGCCATGCAATAGACAGGAATAACTGAGAAAACAGAGCGAACCAACTCAAGACGGGCAGCATGAGAAAGCATGATGGCTTTGTAAGAAGGCAATTTTTGCAAAAAAATTGTCCAGGACAAAATTATAAGCAAGAACTCTGTTTTTTGCAGGAAGAATCAACGGATGGCCAAGATGAGTAAAATTAGCATCCAAAGGAGCAACAGGGAAAATCTGCTTAATATCTTGAACTATATTAGGAGGAACATGAGAGTTAAAAGGATAGCAGATTTTGACCAATTCGGAGTTTTACCAGAAATATCACAAAATTGATTGATGAGATTAGCCATAGTGTGAGCCTCCTGCAACGTGGCTTGCCCACAAACCAACAAATCATCTGCAAATAAAAGAGAATGAATAGGAGGGCAGTTTGGTCCAAGACAAATACCCTGAAGATCATTAGCAGCAAGAGCCTCATTAAGAGTAATGGATAATTCATTGATAGCAATGACAAAATAAGTAAGGAGACATAGGACAACCTTGTCGAATACCCCAGAAACTGTTAAATTTTTGAGAGGGTTGCCCATTAATGACTACAGAAAACGTGGGCAAGGAAATGCATGCATAAACAAGATTTATGAAATGACCATTCAACCCTTTACGTGAAAGTGCAGAAACAATGAAACTCCATTCCAGACGATCAAAAGCTTTAGCAAGATCAATTTTAAGCATGAAAGCATTATGTTTCCAGGATTTCAAAGAGAAGGAATGAGTAATCTCTTGAGCAATGATGATGTTATCACTAATCCGTCTACCCTCAATGAAAGCTTGTTGAGCAAGGTCTATATAATCTGGAAGCAGAGATTTAATTCTGTTAGCAAGCGACTTGGCAATGATCTTATAAACCACATTACAAAGACTAATAGGATGAAAGTCCATAGGAACTTGAGACACAAGCTTTTCAGGGATGAGAGCAATGTTAGTGTCATTAATGTGAGGAGGCAGCACAACAGTAAGATACAAATTAATAACAAGCTGAGTAACCTCATCTCCTATCCAATCCCATGCAGCCAAATAAAAGTCGACATTAAAACCATCCGGGCCAAGAGAAGCATTTAACTTCATATCTTTAAGAATCTGCAAAACTTCATGTTTATCAAGAAGAGAGTAAGTTGGGTCCAAAGAATCATCTGGCCACTGAGTAGACTCATAAGGAGCAGCAGAGTTATTGTTCGGAGAAGAGAAATAATTGACAAACATGTTGGTGATAGCAACAGGCTTAAAGTGGGTCAAATTATTCTCGTCTTTAATAGAGCAAATAGTATTACGTTTTCTATGCTTGACAACCGCCTGATGAAAGAATTTAGTATTGCGATCACCAGCCCCAACCCAGTTTTTCTTGCTACGTTATTTACAAAACGGGTTAAGCTCAGAGAGCGTTTGTTCATACCTGGCCATGAGGGCAGCCTCCAATGCATGGTCCTGCTGTTGTAAAGGAAGTTGTTATTGTAGATTTATCTTCTCTTCTAACTCCCGAAGGTCGTTTGAAGAGACTTCTTTTGTCTGCACCATCTTCTTAGAGAACCTGCCAGAGAAGTTGTCTTTGCTACAAAAGAAATCAGAGCACAATTATCCCAAGCAGATTTAGCAAAATTAGCGAAGTCCTTTTCCATCAACCACCAGTTCTCAAATTTGAAAGCTTGCTTAGGTTTAGCAAAAGTGCCTTCCGTGGACACTAAAATAGGAGCATGATCACTAAGAATGATAGGTAAATTGAGAACTTTAGTATTAGGATAATGCGTGCACCATTCCACATTCACCAAAAAATGATCAAGGCGGCGATAAATGGGTTTAGAAGTATGCTGATTACCCCGCCAAGTATACGCCGGACCACTAAAACCTAAGTAAAAAAACCACAGTTTTTAACAAGGGAGCGAAAAGCATTCATACGAAAGTAATTCACATTGCCATTACAGCCATCCGTATCATACAGGATGTCATTAAGGCCAGCCATATAGATCATGGGCAAACCTAGGTTATCATACACAAAAGTGGAGATCTGACTCCAAATGGCACTAGTCTGCCTATGCTACAGGTCACCATATATACAAACCAAACAAAATTGGACCCTAGAGCCTTGGTGAACTACATTAGCTAATATATAGTGGAAGGTAGCACTATGAACAGAAACTTTGAGATCATCTGTCCACATAAGCCAGAGACCTCCCGAAGCACCTCTAGATGGAACAACAAAAGCATTCGTTACATCAAACCTATTAACAAGATCAACAGTGCGGATTTTGGAAGACTTGATCTGAAACAAAGGTTACCTGAGCTTTAGCAGAACGAATCAGGTTGGCCAAGAATAGCATCCGATCATTGCCGAGGCCCCGACCCATACCTCGGCAATTCCGAGCAATTTCCCTCATGGCGCCCGAGGCGTGTTAGGGCAGGTCGACTCGAGAATTCCAGGCGATTAATTTCATGGTTGAAGAGCGAGCGCCCGCAAATCATTCACTGAAGAAGTAGCTCCTGACAAGAATGACTGAACTGCTGATTGCAAAAGGGATTTAATCAGAAGCAAGAGAGGAAGAGCCTACGCCCGGTGGAGGGACGAATCAGGGTGAGGACGGGACAAACTAGAAATTTTATGAAGGCTGAGAAAAGGCGAGATGAGATGAGATGCACAAGTACGAGGCGGAGCTGGATCAAGGGGAGGCGAGATAGTCTGCAGGGAAATAGAAAGAAATAGCAACTACCAAATGGAGGGGAGAGAGGATGGGGGAGGGGCAACACTGGATCTGACAGGAGTGGACATGAGAGAGAGAGAGAGAGAGAGAGAGAGAAACGACGACAGCAACTCCGGCCAGCTAACCGACCGGACAGGGAAAAGAGAGGGAGATTAAGAGGGGAAAGGTGGAGCGGGAGGATAAGATGGGATGGCAGAGAGAGGTCAGAGGTGGGGAATCGGGAAGATCAAGAAGAAGGATACAGATGAAGAAGGGAGGAGAGGAACAACATCACGCCAGACACCAACAGTCGCCAAATCCAACTTCACGGTGAGGAACCCTAGCCCCAGTCGATCTACCTATCATTTTGCTCCGGCCGGTACCACCGGGCCAAAGTCTGTGTGGTTATGATGAAATCAAGAGCAATCCCTATGGTTTATATAAGTTACATTCGTGCATTCCTAACTAAACACACTACATAATTTTATGCCTAATTAAGTAAGAAACAAAGCTCTTTTACTCGGGAAAAAAGATCCAAGTCCACTCTCACCAGTGCTTAATGAATCAAGAATAAAACGAGGAGCATTAGGAGAGCTGCCGGTTTTCGAAGCATGTTCTTCTCTTGACCAATAATCTTATGCACCGATACTTGCTCAAATCATTCCAATGAAAATTTTGTTTTTCTATAATAAAAGAAACTTGGCTGGTTTTCTCCTGATGTGAGGTGGTAGGAGATTGCCAAAAAAGATGGTGAGGTTGGGTCAATCAGTCGAAACAGACAACATAGGAGGCTACAAAATGCAAGCAAGCATGAAGAAGTATAGAGCGTGAGCTAAGCGAGGCTCTTCCACCATCACCGAGCATTGTTACATTGGTGATGATAGCGTCACGGCTAAACAATACTACCTCGTATGTGGTGAGTAGTGGAGTGTCGTGCTTGAGTTTCCAGGAAGCAACCGTCTGAACTGAACCGAGGAAATGCACACAACTGTGCCCATACTATTCGCCTAATGATGCCATGGCCAATATGGTACATGGGCCAATGATCCCCTATGGTACATGGGCCAATGATCCCCTATTGCCACATCACCCTGGAAAGTGACCTCTTCTCATTATTAATCTGTAAATTGAAACATTAATTATTGCTCCCAAATTTAGTAAATAAATTATGCTATAAAGTGTTTGACACTTCAACAAACAAAATAACATAACGATGATGACAAAGGAAAATTATATGTAGTCGTTGTATGATCACCTCCATAGCTTCATTTCTTTCATTATATGAAATCTTGACTGCATAGATTATTAGAGCATCCACAACACAACGCCTAAAAAGGGGCACTAGGATTTTGATCTCGTCGATCGGCAGTTGCCGGGTTGAATCGTGGTCTCTCTTGTTGCGTTGAATCAAAAAGTTGAGTTGAGCACTCCTTAGTTTTTTTTGCCTTACGACATGGGAAGAGAAGGTTGTAGTCAACGTCTTCGTTATGACCTTTATTTTTTGGGGGTTGAGGAACACATTTCTAATTTTTTGATGTTTTACTTTTGTTTGCATGTTTCCTACTTAAGCGTTGAGCACTTTAAATCGGTGGCGTAGCTGATACACAAAGCCCATGACCACGTCTCGGGCTGTGAAATCCTGGCACAAACTATATTTTACTCCCTCCCTTTTTATTTACTCCGCGTATTAGTTTTGATCAATGTCAAGCTTTCTAACTTTAATAAAGTTTATAGAGAAAAAATATTATCATATACAAAAACAAATCAAATACAATTACATTCATTATTGAATGTACTTTCACATCATATAAATTTGTTACCGTAAATATTTATATTGATTACTATAAACTTGGTTAAACTTTATGAAGTTTGACTTCAATTCAACTCTAATATGCAGAGTAGATAAAAACGGAGGGAGTACATCATAGGCATTGTAGATGATTGTAGCACTAAAGCGGGCACAGGCCTAGTTCTATCCTGGCTCCTCCCCTATTGTAAATACCATTATGTGGGTCGTGTAAGTTAAGTTTGCTACACTCTTAATCTTAGTAAGCCAAAAATAGCACTCGATGGCGTTTCTTTACCATTCATTTTGTCCATGGCAACTACTAAATATCAAAAAAAAAAATCTTGTCCTACAAATCGAACAAATATGACAATGTAACATGGGACAAAAAAGTTTGCCTTATCCGCCGAACACCGCTATGTTATTTTTTGTTCTCAACCATATATAGAACCAAATAAAAAGAAACCCTTTCTATCAATGAATTGTTGCCTCATATCTCAGCAAAATTGGTTGGTTTCTTTTATGGAAGCCTTCCTCCACTCATCATGACTCCAATAACATGTTGCCTTACCAACCATAAAATGAGAAAAACATGTGTGTCCATGTCCAAACTAAGACACATTATCTTTTGTGACAAGTGGTGCCTAGCAGCCACCTTGATTCACGAGGAATCAATAGTATCATCAAAGTCATTGGGTGTAACCTCATGGTCCTTGATTTGCAGGATTTCCAAAACAATGTAATATCATGCCATTTTGAGTGCTATATGTTTTAAGATTATGTTTCACTGGTCAAAGAAAAAATAAACAAAAATTTCCACCAAGGAGGCACCATAATGTTTTGTATCAAATGTAAGGGAAAACATATACTACAATTAAAACAACCCATATACAGTCCAGTCACTGAGAAGTATTCTCAAAGTTTATTATCCACATGGCTAAAACTTATTAATATTTGAAACCATCGATCAATTGATTGGCTAAATGGTGGTTATAGCAAGGCATTTCGCCTAATGGATGGACCACCATCACCAATCTTGTACCCATTAATTGAAGTGGTTTTGTTGTGCAAAGTAAATAAACAAATGCAAAAAATCCATACAATATACTTCATATTTATATTATGACACTTTTATTCCAATACAAATTGAAGTTATAGTTGCTTTCTCAAAGAAGAAAATACACAATATTTATAAAAGGGTAGAGTCAAAATGTTCTTGTACCTGATAGAAAATGCTCCTACAAATAAAACACCCTAGCTCTCATCCTTTCAATGAGAAATCGGCTCAAAATTTAAATCTACATAGCTAATCTTATCAATATTCTCATCAAGGAACCGATGGGTAGACTAGCTAAATGATGGTAACTAAGTAGGTGATCCTAATTAATCAATACTTTTAACATGAGAACGATGCCAACTTAACATGCAGTCATGTAAGAAAAAGAACATCTCAACGGGAGGGCTGTTTTGGCTCTGGGGTGCATATGCTCCCTAATGAACAGTAAATTTAAAATAAATAGTAAATAAAATTTAAAAATTCTAATTTCTTGTAGTTGTTCTTGTTAGTGTAATAAGCGTGCTTGACAATTTTCATGCGAGACGGGATTACAGTGCTTTGTCGATGAAAAAAACAAAAAAGATGTATCATTTGGAGGTTGTCGATGAAAAAAACAAAAAAGATGTATCATTTGGAGGTAACATTTGTCGTTCGACTTGTTTTTTTTGCATAGATCAAAATACTTAAGCTTTCCTCCTAAAACTTTGTTGGTGGCATTTTGGTGTGACAAAGAACACACGTATTTTTTCATATTTTTTAAAATTTGCAAAAAACATTTTTAATGGGTAGGAGCATATGCTCCCGAGAGCCTAATTGGATTTCCGCATCTCAACATGTAACTACACATGAATATTTTATTTAAATAGTATTTTATAACTATATATACTAGTGTAATACAATATTTTATATGTATTTTAGTTATGATTCTTGTATACTCCTTCTGTTCGAAAATACTCGTGAGAGAAATAGATAAAAATGGATGTATNNNGAACTAAAATACGTCTAGATACATATATTTCTCCGACAAGTATTTTTTAACGAAAAAATTATCATTGATACAAATATCATGCTCCATATAACCAAAGCAAGTTAAAATATATTGTAACCGATTCCTGCAGTGGAGTACTACACTCTAATTTTGCCTAATAAACGGACCATCAATATCATATCCATTAGGGTAAGAGATCTTATATTGTACACAAAGAAATCAACAGATACAAAGAATCCACACCATATTTTCCATATTACTGGATTATCAATTTTATACAGGTATGTATGCATACTAAAATTTATTTTGAAAATCATCCATATTAGTATGAACAATCTACATTTAACCACCAAATAAAATCCAGGCTGTAGAATATCTGGCCAAGGTGAAAACTCCAGCAAAATCCAAATATCACCGCCAGTACATAAAAGGCTGTTTTTTCTACAGATAAGGAAAATCCAGGAAAATTCCCAGCTCATCTCTCGCCGTATACTGCTTATACGCTTTCCTCCTTCGCCGACGATAAATACACGACACACCACCAGAGGAGGAAAAGAAAAAGACGGATCAAATCGCCCAGATATAATAGATTAAAATATAAAATCCACAACCCTAGCCTGCCTGCCATGACGCGGGACGGCGTGCCACCGGCGGCGCCTGCCGGCGGCGGCGCGGGGGACGGGCCGAGGCGGTGCGGGCACCACGGGCACAACGCGCGCACGTGCACGGCGCGCCCCGTGAAGCTCTTCGGCGTGCGCATCGGCGACAAGCCAATCAGGAAGAGCGTCAGCATGGGCAACCTCGCGCAGCTCGCTGAGGGCAGCGGCGGTGCCAGGGCCGAGGGGTACGGCTCCGAGGGTGACGACGACAAACCCCACAGGAAGCGAGGTGGGATTTTTATTTTCTTTCTCTCCCCTGTTTTAGCCTAGGAGAAGATGAGATTATTTGTTTTGTTGCATGTGTATGCAGGTGTAGTCTCTGTTCTGTAAAAAGTTGTGGTCTTGATCGCCCTGTGATGTTTTTTACGTAGTTAAGATGATTGTTTGTTGTAGTGTGCAAATATGTGGTTTTGATGTCAAGGTGCAGTTTTGCTGTTGGCTTTTAAGATGGAAAGTGAGAAAGTTTTGATTTTATTGTGCAAGTAGTTTTCTGAAACTTCGCGGAATGCACTGCTTTTAATAGGTTGCGTTGCAGTTGGGATTTTTGTTTGGTTTACAATGCCTAGTGGTGTGCAAAATTAGCAAGCTACCACCTCTGTAAACTAATACAAGGTCGTTTAGTTTACAGAGGGAGTACTTAATTGTTGCTTGAGAGTTACTCCTATTTGAGTGTTTAGTTCATCATTTTGCTCGATTTCTGACAGATTTGGGGGTTTACTGGTGGTGAGTGGTGGTTGCGGCTGCTTCTTGTCGTCAGAATTTACCCTTTTTTTGGGCGGGTGGGGGTGGTTTTTTATACCAATGAATTGAAATTTTGAAGTAAATATTTGATTATGACGCTTCATGTTCACAACTTCAAGGGTAGCTGTTTGCCTGTTCGTATTTGCTTTCCAAATTGATTTTATTTAATACGTATAGTCGAGCTTAGTATGGCGAGTTTATCATGGAAGTTTCAGGTATAGTGCAGCAACCTCTGGGTACTGAATCACAGATTTTGAAACAAATCTGAACTTATGCTTCTATTCCGCTGTTGGCATTCAAGCTTGTGGCCTTGTCACTTATAATTGACCAAATGATTTTATCGCAACCCAGAAATAATATTCATTGCAGTCACCAATATCATTACCTAGGTTACACTCACACTCTGTATTTTGCACATGATTTGCATTCTTGTCATGTGTTATGGTATACAATACTGTTATAACTTTCCATGTAACTTCATGATTTGTTCTTTATTCTGTTAGCATTGCTGATTTTTCTTTTGTGTTTGGTTTAAATTTTTGGATGAATATGTCGAATTTGCATTGAAGAATGCCATTTATTTTGTTGGGTGACAGGTGAGTCATGGTCAGAAGAGGAGCACAAAAATTTTCTACTTGGATTGAATAAATTAGGAAAAGGTGATTGGCGTGGCATATCCCGTAATTATGTTGTCTCGAGGACACCTACTCAAGTTGCTAGCCATGCTCAGAAGTATTTCATTCGCCAAACAAATGTTAATAGGAGAAAGAGAAGATCAAGCCTCTTCGATATGGTTATTGAGGATGTGAGCATCTTTCCCTACCTTTTTATTTTTCTGCATGTAGTGTTGTGGTGCAACCAGGTCCAGCTGATTGCACTCAGGCAAACATGTCGCGATGCATTCTTAAGATTAGTGCTTATTCTTTTCCTCTTTGTTCCTGTTGTCTTAGTAAGTTCTCGTATAGCTGTTAGCGTAGAATCACCATGTTATATGAAGTAAATAAGACTTCTCAAACATAACTATTTTTAAATATTTATTTCTTGTCCCCCAGTGTACCAATTGCTTATGATTGTTTTATGGTTTTTAATCAGCCTGGTGAACAGCCACTCTCCCTTTCATCGTCACAAGAGATGCCCCTCTCCCGTTCATCTTCACAAGATGTAGAAGAGTTTGTAGATGATCTACGGCCTGTTACTGCTCCTGTGACACCACCCACTCCTATGCCCGTGATAACATCTGTTTCAGTCCCACCACCAGTGCCAGTAATGACACCACCTGCTCCTGTGCCTATGCTAACATATGCATCCGCCCCGTCACCAGTTCTAGCAATGGCACATCAACCTCAGGGCAATGAATCGGTTGGTTCAAGCTCAACTGCTGGAGAAGCAGGGATGGTGATGCCACAAGTGATGCCCCCATATGGTTATCCTCCAATGATGATTCCTGCACCTCACTATGTCCAAGCAGTTTTTCCGTTTCCATACTATGGCTATGCTCCAATGTTCTATGGGCCACCAGTCTCTATGCAAGCATCATTACCAGGTACAGTACAAGCATCACATGAGCCTGTCAGGCCTGTTGCCGTCCACTCAGTTCCCCCGGTAAATGTTGAAGACCTGTACAACATGTCCCAACTGAACCTGAAGGGTGACTCAAGTAGCAACGGTGATGCGCCTAACTTGCCGTTGCCTCCAAATCCAAATGCCAGACCAGAGAGGCAATCTGCTTTCCATGGAAAAGGGCCTGGGAATGGCTCATCGAACGGACTAATCCCGACAAAATGACTCTGCGGCTAGACCTTCTTCAATGTGTATGTAACCCTTGGCTATGATAGTAAAATCATGATATAGCTTTCTTTGTCATGTTCCGATAGTAAATTTACTGTTAGTCTGTCATGAAGGTTGCATTTGTGTTTTGCCCTATTGTTTTGCCCAAATTCACGTTGATTCTCTCATACATGATTTTTTTGCGCCTTCTGAGTATAAATCTCACAACAGAAGTATCAGAGGCACTCTTTGTTGTGGATGAGGTAGGGTTGAGCTATCTTGATCATGTTATGTATCGTTTCTTCAGAGTGCGTTCAGTGCATGGTGCCATGGACGAATGTCGAGATTTTAAATTGAAAAATGCATTTCTTATCTTCTTCTGAACTATTGCACACTAGCAAAAGGGCCCGTGCATTACAACGGGAATAAAAATCATAATCTTCAATGATCATGATCGCATTTTGACGCATCATCGAGATATACCATCACTTTCAATTTCATGAAATCATCAAGATTTTTTTACACTCGCGAACATTTTTTAAATTCATGAACACTTTTACAAATTCTTGAACGTTTCTAAAATGAACAACATTTTTTGAATTCATGAACATTTTATACTCTTTGCAACCATTTTTTTAATTTTTTTTGAACATTTTCTTTAACAATTTTCTCGAATCGGCGAACATTTTTAGAATGGATGAACATTGTTTTGAAAATTGGTGGAATAATTTTTGAAATTCACGAATTTTTTGATTTAACGATTTTCTTATTTAACAAACATTTTTTGATTTAACAAATATTTTTGAAATGCATGATCATTTTTGAATCAGCGAACATTTTATGAGTGAATAAAATATTTAATAACTCACCAACAGTTTTTGAATTTTTGAAATGCGAAATGACCCTAATTCGTTGCATGCAACTCAACGATCACATAACGCCTCTCACCTTCCTGGTTGCGTTATTTCTGCTGCACAAAACAGTCGCACACTACGCAGTAACACATATATGTGTGCCCCTTCCACGTCCCTCGGTATTAATTCTTTTTCATTATTACATTGCATGGATGTCACGCCCTTGGTATTAATACCAATTCTTTTGTGTTATTCTCTCCAACATATATTTTTTGAATCTACCGTTCTTTTTTATCCCCACCGATCATGCTCTTTAGTCTATTCTTTCATTATTACTACTATATGTCCATTGAAACCGATCATTGATACTCCCTCCAATCCATATAGGCCCTTCTAACATACATCATATTTATAAAGGTTATATACATACAAGTTATATTGTGTGTTAGGATTTCTCAAAATACACTATTGTAATTAATACGGTTAATTAAGGTTATGCACTAAACATAATCTTAAAGTGGTTTACAGGAAAAAATATCATGGTTGGAAACTACGCATATTTTTTTTATCAAACTACATATACAAATTATTTTAATCCGAGTTACGGTTGCAAAGTTATAGCAATTTCATGTTTAACTTATTTTCTATAAATAATAAAAGCCTGGGATCTAAACAGGCCGAAAACAGAGCGCACTGGGCAAATACGGAATACTAAGCGCCCAGCACAAGATACCGCCTACAACAGTCGGCCGAAGCCCAACAGAAAAAAGTCACTTAATGTTAGACCGCGGGTTATTTAAAAAAAATCAGGGTCTTTTTTATAAAGCGTATGACGGTCGGGTAGAAACACTCCGTACTTGTAGGTGTAGATTATCGATGAGTAGCTTATGAGTAAGTCATCCATACCGCATGTCTGCTTTCCCAGGCCCATGGGATGCGTAGGAGTAGCAAGACTTCCCATGACGGCCCGGTCGCTCGCGTGTGCGATTCCCGAGGACCCCCAACCCTAGAGGGGAGGCGGCTGATCTGCTTCCTCCCAGGCCGCTGCCGGCGCCGGCGCCCGGCCATCAAAGGCGGCGGGCGAGGTGGCGCATTTGGATGGCTTCTCCTACGCGCGGAGGTGGGCTGTCCCCGAGGCTGCGCAAGGGCTGGCGCGCGGCACGAGACGTGGAGGAGCGGTGTGGTGGTGACGGTCGGGCGTGGACAGCGGTGTGATGTTGGAGGATGGGCGCGGCAGTGTGGTCACGAGGTGGCGGCACGAGCTTCAGGCTAGGTTCATGGCAGCGCAGTGAGGCTCGGCCAGGAGGGTGTTCCTGGTGAGCAGCGTGCTGCCGACCACCTGTGGGCTGTGTGGCGAGCGGCGGTATTCTCCGGGCGACTCCGGCGTGAAGGTGGTCCGCGGTAGGACGGTCAGATCTAGGCCTGCTCGGTTCCGATCTGGATCCTGGGTGTCGGTGTTGTCGCAAGGCCGTTCCTTGCCGGAGGTGTTGAATGGATGATGTCCTTCCGTTGGGGTGGAGGTGCGAATGGTACCACGTTTCCCTCGGCCATGGTGGTGGGCTGGCCGGCGGCGCGTTTCGCGGTGGTGGTCGCCAGTGCACAGCGAGGAGCGCGGTGGTCCGGCAGATTTAGGCGAGGTGCGCAACAAGTTAGTGGAGGAGGGTGGTGTATCGGCTCTGACGGTCGCGGCAGCTTGAGCTCAGCCATGGATGCGGCGGCACTGAGGTGGCCCTGCCAGGAAAGAGATCCTGGTGGGCAGCGGGCTGCCGGCCGCCTCCACATGAGGGGCGTGCGGTGATGCCTCGGAGGAGTTGGCACCGGATTGGTCGGAGGTGCGGGTCAGATCCATTCTTGTGGCAGTCCGCTGGTGCAGGTGAAGGCCAGTGTGGTGGATCTGGCCCTTGAACGACATGGTTGGATGTTGCTGCTCCTCGTTTGTGTTGTTGATGGTGGCTTGGGTCGCGTTCTCTTGGCAGTACGGGTGGGGGAGGATCATGGATGTGTGGCTTCGACGACAAATTGTTGCGGTGATGACGATGCGAGGCATCTTGGTCGGTGCTGCCCGAAACCTTGCAGGAGTGGAGATGCGCATCATTACCAATGAAAATCCTGTTCGGTTCTGACCGGGCCGGCAGCGATGGCACCCGTGGGTGTCGTTCCCCCTCCGTGGAGGGGCCACCGAGTGTGTTGCCTTTTCCTTCGCCTGCTTGGGGTTGGCAATTGTCCCGGGCGAAAGCCTTGATGTGGTGTTGGATCGGCATGATGGCAGCATCTTCAATGTCGTCCCTTTATTGGGAGCATCATGCCGGGGGACATGTTGATCCTATGTTGTGCTCCTCTGGTGTTCGACGTTGCCCTGGCCGTTCTGCTTCGCCGCAATGTACGGCCATCACCGGTGATTCCAAGACGGTGCCTCCTCCGGGTCGGATCGAGTCCTGCCATACTCTTGTCACCTCCCTAGGCATTATGGGGGGATGGTGCATTGACAAGGGGAGCTTGGTGGGATCTTCTGACAGAGGCGAAGGTGTCCCGATGTTTCGATGAGAAGTAGTTATTCTTTTCGGTGAAAGTCGACTTTGACGATCCGACTATGAACGTGCGAAGACGTCACGCCTTAGCAATCGCTAAACCAACTCCGAGAGGTTATTGACCACGCCGGAGAATGATCAATCTGACCACGAGGTTTTTTTTCCTGCACATAGACGAAGAACAAGCAAGAAACTTAAATTGCAATATGGATATTGCGAATATAAGAGTGAAGATTTACTAATCAAGTGGGGTTCTGTGACGTCTTGTGTGGTAGTTGAACACAAATGAAAGACACGATTTGCAGCTATGGCGAACTTTAATCTAAACAAAACTCAAGTCTAAACGACGCCCTAAGGGTTGTATTCATAGGGGAAAAGAGAGGGGATTTCGTCCACACTTGGCAAGGTGAGACTAAAACACCTTTTGAGTCGTTTCTCCTATAATAGGGACTCTAAAACAGCCTATGAAGGACTATTTTGAAATTACATGAGTCTGGCCCAAAAATAAGGTGGCGCAACACCTATATTAATCTATGGACGAAATTTACGAAATGCCATCTTGTATATTTCGTTCATGTCCTTGTATGTCATCATGGTGGCTCCAAAGTGCTGAAAACTCCACTGGAAACTTCATTCTTGCCCCCCTTGCGTACGCCATCCCCTCCATGCTTGATAATGCTCCAATGCTCATCCATCTTGTCCATGATGCGCCATTCATTTGTAAGCAAAACAAATGTATCCATTTAGGTATCTCAAGTTTGTATGCATTATCATTTAATTTATCTAACACCTTAAAAGGACCATCAACACGCGACATTAGCTTTGACTTGCACAAATCAGGAAACCTATCATTGCATAAATGTAACCAAACAAGATCTCGAGGTGCAAAGACAACATGTTTTCTACTCTTATCTCCAGCAAGTTTCTATTTAGCATTCATATGCTCAATCTTTTCCTTAGTTAACTCAAGCATTTTCAAGATCAATTCAGCACGTTGTTTAGCATCAAAATTAACCTTCTCTGAAGATGGAAGAGGCAACAAATTAATAGGTGCACGGGGTAGAAAACTATACACAATTTCAAAAGGGCACATCTTAGTAGTAGAATGCAACGAACGATTATAAGAAAATTCAATATGAGGCAAACATTCTTCCCACATTTTTTGGTTATTCTTCGAAATAAACCTAAGCATAGTAGGCAATGTTCTATTTACTACTTCAGTTTGTCTATCAGTTTGGGGTGACATGTAGTACTAAAAAGCAATTTCGTCCCTAACTTAGCCCACAAGAATCTCCAAAAGCGGCTAAGACATTTAGTATCTTGATCTGAAACAATAGTATTTGGCACACCATGCAAGCGAATAATTTCACGAAAGAACAAATCAGCAACATTAGCAGCAGCATCGCTTTTATGA
>CBMN010067706.1:0-13237 GCA_000582825.1 Hordeum pubiflorum
TGGCATGATCGCCGACTTGCGTCGTTTTTGGGTAGCGGGAAATGAGAAGTTTAAATTTGCATGCGCTTTCTGACCGAACCTCTAGGGCGAAAATAGCACCGGCTCGGACGTTTTTCGGCCTCGCCAGGCGCACTGGGGGACAAACGGCTGGAGATGCTCTTAGAATGATGCTTTGTTCTTTCAGGTTGTATATTATTGTTATAAAAAAAGGTTGGTCACATTGCCGCGTCTCACAACATTGAGCTTGCGTGAACGGGAGTGCAAGATTTCCACTCGCACTGCCTTACAGAGCTACGAAACGCGTAACATTGGGTGAACTGTTGCGTGTGATGGCAGTTAAATCGCGTATGCGACATCGTTGACCTTGGCCGTGATTGAAAAGAGGTCGAAGAACTTGAATGATAGCCTTGTGGTTGGCACGCGGAGCAATAGTTATATATGTGGCAGCGGACGGCACTGTTAATATACGTGGTCAAGTCCTGCCGCAACTGGCGGGAAGAGTGGCTGGGACAGTGCTGAGGATTGAGGCATCTCTACAGGTGCAGGCAAGGATGTGACTACAACGCGAGAGAAAGTGCAAATTGTAAAGAGGAGGAAGCAAGAAGGAGAAGAGGTAGACATGGAACAAGTGGAGGCGGCCTCCTTCGAGGAGGGCCACCAGGCGTGATGAGGACCATGTGTTGGAACTGTCGCGGTATTGGCGACCCCGCGACAGTCAGGGAGCTCCGCGATCTCGTGGAGGTGTGTGCGTCGTCGATCCTTTGCATTGTTGAAACTCAGCTTGCGAAGGCCCGAGTGGAGGGTTTGGCTGGTTCTTTAGGTTTTTCAGGTTGTTTTGCAGTTCCTAGTAGTGGTCGTAGTGGTGGCTTATGTATTTTCTGGAAGGATCATGTTAATCTGGCAATAAAGATTTTTTGGCAGTACCACATAGACTCTTGGATTACACAACCAGGTGCTGATGCTTGGCGTTTATCTTGTTTCTATGGTGAAGCCAATAGAAGTTTTGAGACATAATACTTGGGAGACGATGAAGAGGCTACGAGGGGAGAGCACACTCCCATGGGTATGTATCGGAGATTTTAAATTGGTGTTGCGCCCGGAGGAGCATATGGGTCTTAACACCCAAGATAGTGGTCAGATCGCAGCCTTCAGAGAGGCCGTGGATGTTTGTGAGCTTGCTAACCTAGGCTACAAAGGGCTTGATTGGACGTGGGAAAAAAGAGTAAGGGGTGGCGAGTTTTCTAGAGTGCGGTTGGATCGTGCGTTGGCTAATCCGAGCTGGTCGGCGCTTTTCCCCTTTGCATCTCTTGAGCACCTCACCGCAGCCAAATCAGATCATTGCCCTATACTACTTGACACAGAGTTGGAGACAACAAACATGAGACACGTTCTGAAAAACCATTCCGATATGAGTGTATGTGGGAGACCAAGGAAAATTTCCATCAAGTCGTGGAGGAAGCTTGGAACCGGAGCCAACCTTCTCTCTCAGTTTCGGACCTAGCTTCCAAGCTCAGTTCAGTTGCTTCAGCGCTAGCACAGTGGGGGCGCCGTTCTTTTGGATCAGTCCGACGGGAGCTTCGCACCTTGCGACAAGAGCTGGCTGCTCTGCGGGCAGTGCCAGGTCGGGTAGGACCAAGTGACGAGGAGAAGCTAGTCCAGGACCGTATGATTGAAGTATCTCTAGCCGAGGAGATCATGATGAGTCAGAGATCAAGGATACAATGGCTCGCTGAAGGTGATAAAAACACTCAATTTTTTCAGAGAAAAGCTAGTGCTCGCAGGGCAAAAAACAAAATAACTCAACTACAGAGAAGTGATGGCACAACAAGCACTGACCCGTAGGAGTTGTCACAGATGGCCACTAAATTTTACTCTAATCTTTACACTTCAGAAGGTACAATCGGTATGGAAGAAGTGCTCTCTCACATACCATCCAGGGTGGATGCCGAGATGAATGCTCGCTTGAATAGACCATATAGTAAAGAGGAGGTCAAAGAAGCTCTATTCCAAATGTTTCCCACCAAAGCTCCGGGACCTAATGGATTCTCGGCACACTTCTTTCAGAGGCATTGGGATTTGTGTGGCGACGAGATTACACGTATGATCATTAGAGTGCTTGATGGAGTTGACTCACCAAAGGAGATCAATCGTATGTTCATTGTTATGATTCCAAAAATTGCTAGTCCAAATTTTTTAGGACAATTTCGGCCAATAAGCCTTTGCAACGTAATCTACAAGATTGCTTCAAATGTCTTGGCAAATAGGCTGAAAATGATTCTTCCCGAGTTGATTTCAGAAGAGCAGTCGGCGTTTGTCCCTGGACGTCTCATCACGGATAATTTCATCACTGCCTACGAGAATTTGCATTATATGAAAACCAAGCGAGTGGAGAATAATCAGTTTTGTGCGCTTAAACTGGATTCATGAAGGCGTATGACCGATTGGAGTGGCCATACTTGAAGGCCGTCATGCTAAAGATGGGCATTAGCCCGAGGTTCACTGACACTATAATGAGGTGTGTTTCATCGGTGTCTTTTTCGTTGCTTTTTAACGGAGGAGTTTTGGATGATTTCAGGCCTTCTCGTGGTGTTCGTCAAGGGGATCCAATATCCCCCTATCTGTTCCTTATTGCCGCTGAGGGTTTATCTTGTTTACTGAAGAATGGCATCCGAGATATTAAGGTGGCACCGATGGCTCCGGAAGTCAATCATCTATTGTTCGCCGATGACAGCCTATTGTTTTTTGAGGCCTCAAATGCCGAAGCTGGGAGAGTTCGTGACTTGCTGCAGGTTTATTGCAACGCCTCCGATCAACGAATTAATGTGGAAAAAGCTCCATTTATTTCAGTAAAGGAGTTTCGGACAGCTTAAGAGGTGAAATTAAAGATACTTTGGCAGTTCAAACCGAATCATTATCGGAGAAATACTTGGGCCTTCCAACCGATGTTGGCAAATCCAAGATGGGATGCTTTCGGTATTTGAAAGATAGAATTTCGAATCATGTGCAAGGTTGGATGGAGAAGTGCCTCTCTGCTGGAGGAAAAGAGGTTCTAATTAAATCGGTTGCTCAATCAATACCCACATATTCGATGTCATGCTTCAAGCTTCCACGGGGTCTATGTAATCACATTAATGGGCTCTTGAGGAAATTCTGGTGGGGAAGTAAGAGGGGGGAAAGGAAAACAACCTGGATATCATGGAAGACTATGACAAAGCCAAAGTACATGGGCGGAATGGGTTTCCGGGATATCGAACTGTTTAATCTAGCTTTGCTAGCTAGACAAGCTTGGAGGATTCTGCAAGAGCCGAACTCTTTAAGTGCCCGTGTGCTGAAATCAAGGTACTTCCCGGATGGTGAGTTCTTGGATGCACCACTGGGCTCTAACCCATCTCAGATGTGGCGCTCAATTAGGGAAGGAAGATAAGTTTTGTCTCTGGGCTTGATCAAACAGATAGGTACGGGGGAGGACACTCAAGTGTGGCATCACAACTGGTTATCGAGGGACTACAAACTTCGTCCGATCTGTCCTCGATTAGCAAACCTGCCCTCGTTGGTGTCTGAACTGATTGACCAGACAACCAGGACCTGGAATAGGCAAGTGTTAGAGGAACACTTCATTGCACCGGATATAGATGTTATTCTGAATATCCCTCTCAATACGAGATTGCATGACGATTTCTGGGCATGGCATTATGACCCAAGGGGCATGTTTTCTATTTGTTCTGCCTACGGAATGATCTCGGGGATTAAATTTCAGCGGGAAGACTGGTTGGAGAACCGTACAAGCAGCTCAAACCGAACAGCGATGAAGAATGATTGGTCCAGGCTGTGGAAAACAGAAGTGCCATCCAAGGTTCGGGTTTTCGTATGGCGTTTGGCCCACACGTCTCTGCCGACGGGCACGACCAGACATGAGCGGAAGATGGCCACATCTCTGGTATGCGCGATATGCTCGGCAACAGATGATACTTGGCGTCACTCTCTTCTGGACTGCCGCATGGCTCGCTGTGTTTGGTCACTGGGAGATGACGGAACTCTGGAGCATGTGATATCAAATCAATCTGAAGATGCAAGACAATGGCTTTTCTGGCTGTTTGATACGCTTCCACGACATGACCTGGCTCGTGTGCTTATCACGTTGTGGTCTATTTGGTGGGCTAGGAGGAAAGCCATCCATGACAATGAGTTTCAGAGCCCCTTATCTACGATGTGATTCATCAATCGCTACCTGCAGGACTTGGAGATCACCGCAGGTTAAAATAAACGTGGATGGGGGCTTGTCCCGACATGGAAACAAAGGTGCAGCAGCTGCTATCTGTAGAGACAGTAATGGATGCTTCCTTGGAGCATCAGCTGTTGTTTTTGACGGACTCTCCGATCCAGCAAGCTTGGAAGCGTGGGCATGCAATGAGGCACTGGCCTTGGGCCAGGATTTACATGTTCAGCGACTTCTAATCGCCTCCGACTGCGTTGAAGTAATCACCAACATCAGTAGAGGTATAGCTGCAGTTTACACGTCAATTATGCATGAAATATCAGCTCGAAGAAGTGATTTTGAGCATGTTATCTTCCGACATGAGCCAAGGGCTGCGTCAACCCTAGACGTGGGCCGCCATGTGTGGCTAGGGAATGTCCCAGACATCATTTGTATCCCAAACAGTTTGAATTTTGAATAAATCCCTAGTTACAACTAAAAAAAAAGGTTATTTGAATGTAAGGTTGGAGTCCAAGAAAAACCTTACCGCCCACTTCAAAATTCCCCAATGGTCGCTTTCGGTCTGTCTGTGATTTCATGTACTGGCGCACGCGATTTAAATGTTGTTGGAGAAGGTCTTGGATGACCACGCACTCCTCAAGCGACGATTGGAGAGCAGGGACAAAGCAGAAGGATGTCTTGCTGATTCCCAAGTGTTATGCCCAAATATTGCTTTTAATGGTGACATCCCGATAACTGAATGATGAGAGGAATTGTTCCAGAACTGAGACAGTGGAATCCAAAAACTCCAATGTCGTGGACAAGCATGAGCGAAACAACAAAGATATGTCTCAAGGCATCTGTTGACCCTCTCGATATGGCCATCAGTTTTATGGGTGATTGATTGTGCGCATGTGCAGTTTGTGAGCCAACGTATTTAAAGAGCTCCTGGAAGAAATGGCTTGTGAACACCAGGTTGTGGTCAGACACAATTACGCCCAGTAATCAGTGAAGCTTGTAGATCTGGTTCATTTACAACATTGCCACTTTGGAAGCTGTGTACGGATGCGCCAATGGAAAAAAGTGTGCAAACTTAATCCTCTTGTCGACAAGCACCAGCAGACAATTGAATTTGTCTAACTAAGGGAGGCCATCCACGAAGTCCATTGTAATCATCTCCCAAGGCTCTCGTGGAATCGACAGTGGTTATAGCAAGCATGGGTGCGTAATTTCTCTAGCTTGGCTTGCTACAAAATCTAGCACCACAAGCGCTCGACTAGCCTAGGTGAGGCCAAGGGCCCTGACGTGTAACATGCGCATGAATGGTCTATAGAAATCCGGTTCATGGCCTTGTAGGAGCGCAACTTCCTTCTACCGTTTTATTTGTTTTTTGGTTTCTTGTCAGACGTTTGATCATTTTTGTGACCCATAAGATGGAAATCAAGTTGGTTGAGATCGTGGTCGTGACATGATATCGCACGGGTTATCATATATGACATACCGACCGCAAACAAAAATACACCAATATGAGTTAGAGTTTGCCTCCTTTCACTACGTGTGTCGCCATCGTAGTCTACTCATTTTGAACGTCGGCATGCACTGGCAATCGGGGCAGCAGGTCTCTGAAAACTTTTTTGTTTAAGGATTGCTAACACTTTATTGATCAATATGAATGTTCACAGGAATACAATTTGGTTCATGAGGATGAATAAGCCATAGATGGCAACCCTAATCAAGCATAGCCAGGCAAGATTGTGAGCCTCACTATTTGATGCTCTACCTTAGAACATTACTATATGGCTATAAAAAAGAACTAGCTCTATAATTGATGGCTCCTCCTTTACCTTCCTTGATATCATCTACTACATGCTTGCTATTACATGCAAGAATGAACTTTGACGATGATACATATCCAGCTAGGGCCAACACTTCACGACAAGCTAATATCTCCTTGGTGGCCGGGTCCGTTACTCCTGATACCATGATCACGGAAGACCCCAAGCAGACTCCATCTCTCCCTCCACACACCGCCGCCAAAACTACTACAACATCGTTACAAGAAAGACCACCGCCGACATGAATTTTAGAGTACCCATTAGCTAGTGGTTTTCGGGAAGAAGAAACGACACCGCTCGTACTGTATGCCTGGTTACCGCTGGAGTATGAAGTGCCTTTATAGTGTCTAGCTAACTGATAAAACACTCACCAAAATATGTGCTGAAATGGGACTCTGAAAATGCTCTCGTGTATTGGCTTTTTTGCGGTATGTCCATATCCCCAACAATACTTCCAACTTGATGAATTGGGCATGCGATGATGAGTCTTGAAGATCAAACAATCAACGTTTAATTCGGCGCTAGGATTGCTTGACTCGACCAACTTTTCTCCTAGGTCCTCGTCAATGAGCGCCCATACACACTTTGTCGATGTGCATTCGACCAATGAATGTTTCCATGAGTCCATTGCATCGCAAAGTTGACATCTATCATTATTGCTCAAGTGTCGATGCTGGAACACATCTTCAGTAGGAAGCAAAATGTCTTGCAAAGCACCATAGATTTTTTTTAATCTTACCAGGTACCTGAGTATCCCAAAAAGACGTCCACTACTTCTCCTCATCTCTTGTATATGATGTAGTTCGACGGACATCCAATGCCGCCTCTCTACCGTTCGTGATTGAAACCAGTTATCTATAAGCTCACCTGACGGAAAAAAGTACTCCCCTCTTCTCATATTGCCAAGCCCAAAAGTCATCAACCGAGCTGGCGCACAAGGGTATGTTTTTGATCGCTTGGACATCTGTTGGTAAGAAAAAATTCTCAAGAACCTTAGCGCGCCATAAGGCTGATGTGTTGTCAATTAATTTGCTAACAATGCAAGGACGGGAGGGTTTGGTGCAAGACTAACCAAAGGTCGCATAGGCAATCCCTCAGGATCCAATTATGATGACAAATAAACGTTGAGGTTCCATTACTAATTCTACGAAATGATGCCCTGTGAACGCGTCTCTACCCTTCAAAACCGCACGCCAAATTTGTAACGAGTGAAGTCCTGGATCGACATTTATAATGGAGGTGTATGGAAAATAAATCACCTTAAATAACCGAGAAATCAACACTTCCAGAGTGACTAGGATCCTCCATGCCTGATGTGCCAACGGTGTGAGATTAAAGATTTCAAGATCCCTAAAGCCAAGTCCCCCGTACTTCTGTGGGTGTGTCATATCTTTCCAGGCTACCAAATTGCGCATTCGCTGGCCTTCCTTGCTGCCTTAGAAAAAATGTCTGATAAGTTTATTCAAGTGCTCACACAAACCCTAGGCAATTTAAAACATGACATGGAATATATCAGGACTGCGTGGGCGATATACTTGATCAAGATTTCTTTGCCAGCTGTCGAGATCATTTTCTCAATCCAGCCTTTGACCTTACCCCCACGAGATATCTTTGAGCTACTTGAATGCACTGATTTTTGGGGCTCCAAATATCATATGGCATATCCTATGGGCAATTTCCTCTTTGGCACACGCGTCGTTTTAGTGCATTCTATAACTTGGCGCACACCCCCCTCCGCTATTGCTGGCCCACTTATTTTTTTCTGTTTAAACCCAAAAACACACACGTGAAGTTATTCAAACCGCGCACCTTTCAGTTCAGTACCAAACGCACTAACTAAGTTGGTCACCGGACCTTTTGTGCTAGTTTCCTTTTTTATTCTTTATATGCAACAATGAAAATTGCAGTTGTTTCATGTTTGTTATTTTCTATTTCTTTTTTGTTACCTTTTATTATTTCAAACCTCGATGAACTTTTTCAAATATGATGGTTTCTAAGGTTAATGAACTTTTTTCAAAAAATATGTTTTTTTTCTAGATCGATGATTCTTATTTTCAAAATCCATCGTTTCAAATTTTGATATTGTTTTTAAAAAATTATGTTTTTTCAAATTTGTGAACTTTTTCAAAACTGATTTCACATTTTTTTCATAAGTATTAGAAACCGGCTGGTTTTTTCTACCAGATCATCAACGACACAAAAAACGAAAAAAAAACTAGCAAACGACCAGCTGGGACGAGCGTTGGGCGAATCGCATTGCTGGGCCGGGCCACACTCGGGCGCGCTGGAGCGCCAGCATTCCTTTCCGGCGCCGAAGGCACGGAATAGGCGCTCCCCCAATGTGGAGAGCTCTTTCCAATAGTAGAGCTTTCATGCAGAAGCCCGACAAGGCCGGCCCATTACAGTTCCAAATGTAAAATAAAACGTGGCATACAAGGGAGAGTGTTGATTGATAATCACTCGAGCACATGGTCTGTGGTGACTAATTAGCAGCGCAGATATATAAGAACTAGCGAAAAAAGTAACTAAATTCGAAATTCTAAACATTTTTTTTCAAAATGTGAACAATTTTTGAAAAAATGAATTTAAAAATATAATCTTAACAGTTTTTATTATACGGAAAACTTTTCCAATACCCATTGAACATTTTCTATTATATACAGTGAACCTTTTTCCAAATGCACACTGGTTTTTTTTTTCTATACACGATGAACATTTTTTTACATACAGTAAACATGAAGACATTTTTTAAAGTCCAAGTATTTATTGAAAATTTTATAAGATGAATTTTTTAGAAATATATATTGAACATGTTTTCTGTGTACACTGATTTTTTCTAAATACACACTCGGCATTTTTGTGATATAGGCTGAACAATATTTTAATATGCATTAAACATATTTGTGATATAGGCTGAAAAGTATTTAAATACACATTTAAAAATTTTGTGATATGCGCCGGATAATGTCGAAAATAAACAATGGATATTTTTACAAATTGAACGTTTTCGCAACATAGGGTCAGCATTCCTTAAATACATGATGTACATTTCGGTGTATAAACACGCAATGAACTTTGTACAATTTATGAAAAAGGAAATAAAAATAAATAAAGGGAAAATGGAAAAACAAACGAAAAGAAAAGAAGTAGAAACAAAAATGAAAAAAATGAAAAAATGAAAAAAGAAAAAAAGAGAAGGAAAAGAGTTTTGTTTAGAAACACATGTAACTTTATTCATACTCATAACAATTACAGGTACACTGATTTGGACCTAAAATACAAAAAAATACAAAATAATTGGTATGCCTAAGAATTAGAATGAAATCTATTGAAAACACCTTCTTTGCGGTATCAATCTTTGCTCAAAGAAATACTCTAGACAATTCGGTAAAGAGGCTGCAATTGGATTGGAGCAACGATGTTGTCACTCTTTAACCCGCACGAACATCTCTACTATTAAAGGAGAATCGAATGTCGTGATGGTTCGACCTCTTATTCCCTCTGGGATTCCCACTTTCCCTCGGACAATAAAAACAAAAAGAAAACCACGTAGAAAAAGCAGCCATGATCCCACGACCAGGCAAGATCTGTCCCACAGCCCATCTCCTCCCCATCCCATCTATCTACCAAGAAAAATCCCTCAGCCGTCTAGCCCGAACCGACGTGCCGGCGCAGTATACCACGATGCTCACGTGGCCAGCGCCGCCCACACAAAGACAATGGCGTAAGCCGCCTTATCGAGTTCGAGGAGTCCCTTAATCCAATCCATGCCCCCCCTCGCTGACGTCGACGGCCCCGCCCGTCTCCATGGGTTCAGTTAATCGGTCTCGATCATCCGGCTCATCTCTGATGAGTATGTCATTGGTGGTATGTTGCGTCGGACATCGCTAGCTCGTTTGAATCTTTGGTCGACGCCGTCAAGCCGCCGCTCTCTATGTTGGTGCCAACACCGCGCTCCGCATGTTCTCCGACAAAAGCAAGGACGAACATCGGCATCACTTGTTCCCCGTCCTGTCCAGGCTCGACACGGCCAGCGACGCTAGCAAGCTCCGCTACCGGAACCACCCCTCAAGCAGCAAAGTTGTCATCCCCTCTCTCTATGTCATTCTTATTTTATTTTTATATCCTTTTCACCACATTGCTCCGTGTTGCCATTGTTGAATGAATGTAGTGATCTGTTGTTGTTGTAAGAATAGAAATGAGCTGATAATATTTGATGTAAATTAACTTGTTTGCAGACACATGTATGTGCAGAAGAAAGATAGAATTGACCTTGTGTGTTGACTGATGTATGGATGTCGATGGTCGTCACCGGTCAAAGGAGGGTGACGCCAGATGATGTGGAGGTGACGCACTCGGGCGACTGATATCTCCTTTTTATTGATCCGATATTGGAACAAGAAAGGGTATCCCACACCTATTTTCCCAGAGGTAACCCTGGATATCGAATCCACAAGAGGAAGATTCCCTTGTAGCAATGGTCTCTAGCAAGCTTTTGCCAAAGTGTCAAATCCAGCTTTTGACCGGATCAACAACCAAATCGTGATTTAAACACTTATAATAAAAACAAGGTACGGGGATGAGGTCTTAATGNNNNCAACCATGTATTTGTGTTGGGATAAAAATGATATTAGTTTGTGCTCAGGAAGTCACCCATCAAGAGGTGCTTGCTTCATATAGGAGTGGGGGATGTGTCCAAATAACATCTTGACCGACATGAGTCTTGCATCAAGAATTAATTGTCCTATTGAAGGCCCTATCCATCTCGCGGGGTTGCCCCGATAGTTAAAGATAATAATATCAGAAAAAAGCATTGGGTGTTGAATGACTACACCTCTTGAATCCCCAAGGATATGATCCATGTTACCCTACTAAACCTTACTGTTACCAGTGTTCGGTATAACACTTCACGGCCCCCTTGCTCCTAGCCACACCGGTGGTCAATCTCCATGATCCTAGGTACCTGCAAGGCTGTAGATCATGGACAAGACAATAGACACTTCACGAAACAATTTTATTTTACACATACGAGACGTTGTGTCAGAGACTTCCATTGATCCCTTCACCAAATACATGGGGTTGCAAGGCTCATGCCTCACCCCATACCTTATCGAACTACTCACACATGGAGATTAGATCGGGAGAAGAAAACATTGAAAAACACATCTTGGGATTGATTGATTGCAATATGTCTTACAATGGATGCCTTGTGCGATGCACGATTAAAAGTATGAACTAGATGAGAGAGCACTATGGTGGCGGATATGGCTATGGAGATGAAAATGGTGGTGGCTAGGGTTTGTGGATGAAGATGATGATGAAGAGGTTTTAGCTGTGCTCGACGCTGCTCTATTGACATTTTGACGGGGCCCTTTATAAAAGTTGTTCACGTGGACGACTTGCCTCGATTTCCACGCCAAACGACCGCTCATGCGAGTGCGCGCGGTCGCATGAAACGCCATCTTTCACTCTGGTTGCCTCCTCGCGCCTCCTGTGACTTACTGCTTCTCCATTTTCCTTCCCTTCCTTTCTCCCATGTGATTTCTTCCCTTTTTAGCCCATTTCCCGTGGAAAAATATCAAAGGGAGGATTTGTGGAATCTTTTGCATTAATTAGCCATTAGTGACAATATCGGAGCAAATATCTCTCTTTTAATAAAATATCTCGGTTTAAATAAGGTTGAAATGAGTGTAAAAATATCACCCATTAACTCCCCCAAGATTAAAGTTGATCGTCCTCGAGCAACATAGAGAGAAATCCGAAGCATAAGGAACTCAGTTGTTTAAACCGAAACAACGATTAGGTTTTGGTTCACTTACGATCGGTATGCCTAGATAGCCCTCCGCTTCTTGACCTGAAAACTTAGCATAGATATAGCAGTGGCATGGCTATAATGCAAGTGTTAGTGAAGCAAAGATGATCAACGCAAAGTTTCAGATCTACTAGATAAAACAACTTTGCAACACTTTATTCCATTTAATCTAGCAACACTTGCTTGCTGGGAATGCACGGAAGAGTTTCTTTAGATAGAGCAATAAAACATAAGTTAGGGAGTAGAAGCATGTAGTAAAATATGATGCTCAAGTGCTCATGAGCACACCCACAATTGCCTCCTCCTCTAGGCTTTTAAACACTTTGTTTCAATCATTGTTTGCTGGAACTTTGATTGTCACGTGAAGGAGATTATGCCAAAAAATTGATCATGCATAGGTTTTCGATGTGGCTTAATGTTTGGGAACTATGGACATTTACCAATAATGTCTCTTTCGAGCTCTTTTGACCAGTCCCCTTTATTTACCACATACACACCCACTCAAGAGAAAGCTGAATAATACTCGTTTGTAGTGTTGCCACTACATACGGTAACAAACTCATAGCCGAAATCCGAGTTGTCGCTCTTGGTGGATCATTCATTGGCCAGCGGAGTCCTTGGCATAACAGTAAGAAGGGTGACGAAGCCACATTTACACACGTAAACATAGTAGAAAAGTCCATGGCACCAGCCGGAGGCTATAACACCATGTTGAGATATACAACACAATTTTTTGGCATAATCTCAACCACCTTTCAACTAAGTTCCTCTAGACAATTTAATACACAAGTGCTATCAAGTCTAATAAAATTAACAACATGGGATTGAGCATGTTAAACATCACTTCCACTATAATTTCTTAACTCCCAAGTCTTGAGAAACTTTCTCTTGTGCAAAGTTATACTTGGTTAATAACATTTCATTTAAAAACTGTCCCACAACAAGTCTTGGTTGTCTAAACTAAAGAAAACAAAGACTACAAAATTATTTTAGCTACTAGAACAAAACCTTTGTATCGACTATCAAGACTTAATCCCATCTGCACATATCACACACACAACTACTACATCTACTCTAAGTATCCAAGTGCGAAAGACGGGGGGTCGTAGGAAATACCTTCACGGCTGTGAATGTACACACTTCTCTTCCTTACTCTTGCATTCCTAGTTGTCCGACATAGATGAACTCCTCTGAAAACAAAATGCAAACGAACTCCAAGGGGTTAAATGAAGAACAAGAACAAAGCAAAGATTATTCTATTTTTTGATTTTTGGGTTTTTGAAAACTAACTTGCAACCGCAAAAATCGCTAAGGCAAAATAAAAAGCAAAAAGCAAATAAAAAGCGAAGTGTTGGAACAATCCAACACGAGTGTTTTGAAGCTCCTCGAGCTTAA
>CBMN010067906.1:0-13815 GCA_000582825.1 Hordeum pubiflorum
CCTACCCATGGCATCTGCCGTGACAAAACGACGACACGTCTACTTATGAGCACAGTAGGTAAATGACAGCATGAAGCACTGTAGAAGCATGGCAACTGATATGTTGGGTTGAGCATGCAGTTGCCATCTAACAAAGTAAGCATGATGTCAAACTGTAGATGAACCAAACAGGGTAAGCTTGCCATGTTTTGCACAAAAATATCATGGCAAATGGAGTCTAGATGTAAACCAAGTTGTTGTCGTCTGCTTAAATGCACAACAGGTAAGAAATTGCCACTAAATCAGTGCAAAGCACATGGCAACTGACAGTTAGTGTTCAACTGAGTAGTTGCCATGTACTTAACAAACGTATGGGCAATTTGTAACTAAAACAATAGCCTGCAGTTGCCATGTTTGCACAGAACAACATGGCAAATAAGACAGTTCCTATGAACACAAAACTACCATTACCTTACAGAACGAAATGTTTGGAAAATTTAGATCTAGGGATCGTACCATGCTCTCAGTCCCGAACTTTGATCACAACAACACCCCCTAAAAATGAGAAATCGTTGCCTAGAAGACCATCAACTTAGTAATCAGAGCAAAATCCCTACAATTTAGACCCGAGGGCGTCTAATCTCTCAAAACAAAGAGTGTATCACGCGCCGAACGGCGAGCATCGCCGGCGTGGCTTCCACCGCAGCAACAAATGAACTAGGTGATGCCAGCCTAACGGCCCACCCGCGGCTCCCTCGTCGACGGGGATCAGTAAAGCAATCCCGACATCCACACGAATGTCGGCGGAATCAAGTAGCCCAGATTTGGGGGAGAATGGCCAGATTTGCACAAGCAGATGAACAAGGGGATTCGCCGATGCCATACCTGTGCACGGTGACTGTTCCGGCGACGACGCTCCGGTTGCTTGAGCACCAACGACGGCCACAAAGACCCGGGCCTCTTCCGGCGCCGCCGCCCCCTCTCCTCTGCTCCGCCGCCTGGAACTGTCGTTACCCTCGAATGCGAGGCGATGATGAGTGGGAATGGGAATGCAGGAATGCAGGGAGGGGGAAATGGAGCGCGCGGCTAGAGAAACGCAGACGGGGAGGAGATGAATAGGAGACGTGCGCGGCGTGCGGGCGCGACGACAATTCCATCGCACGCCGGCTTGGCAACTGCGACCAGTCCGGAAGAGAAACGGGCGTGCGGGCGAAGGAGTTAATGTCCACACATCAGCCTACTCCTACGTGGCACCGAAAAACTGACAAAATATGCCAAGATTCGTGCAAACCCTAGTGGACGGCGATCCGTGCGTGTGGGCGAGTTGCAAAAGGCCCACACGGTGTGGCGTTATCTTTTCCGAAAATTAAAAAATGTCCGAATTCCTCGCCGTACGGGTACGGCATGTACTCTACACAATCCCCGCTATCTCGGGCACTCAACGCCGCCGCGCACACAACGGTACCAGCAAAGCAGTGCCCGAGCCGCCGCATGCTGCCGCCGCTGCGAAGGCCCTTCTAGAAGCTCCCCGGCGATGGACCCGGCCACGCCCCTCCTCGCCATCTCCAGGGCTATCTCCTCCCGGTCCAGGTCCTTCCCCGCCTCGTCCCCGCACAACATCCTCCTCCGCGGCCGCCCCACCACGGCCCCACTCGGCCGCGCCCCTATCTTCGCCGCTTCCGCGCACCGGCGCTTCGCCGTGAACGGCAACCTCCTCTTCCTCTCGCTCGCGCGCCTAGCGCTCCGCGGCCCGGCGCCCCCGCGCGTGGGGCCTCGCCGCTGGTTCGCGAGCGTCTCGGCTTCCTCCCTTGCGTCGGCCGGTCCTCCCGGCGGAGGGTGTGGTAGAGGGAACGGAGATGGAGGGGGCGGCGGTGATGGAGGCGGCGATGGGTGGAAGCGGCCGCGTGCTTCCCAGGGGACGGCGGTGGCAGAGGAAGCGGCAGGGCTGGAAGCCGACACCATAATCCTTGACGTTGGGGTATGTATGTCTTGGGAATTGTAAATGTTTACATCCTACTATCCCCATGTCCCAGAAAAATTCCCCCCTTAGATAGAATCACGGTAGCTGCTATAGTAGAGACTATCTCTACTTCTCTGCTATTCACTGGAGTTGGTGGAGGTGAGTTCACTCCCTCACTGCACCTCAATCCCCCTCATTCATCTAGAACTTACCACACCCCTCGATTTGAAAGAAAAAAATCGTGGGAATTATGTAATAATGGTACTTAGTTCTATGCTAAGCTGCATGGTGAAACTTCTCACACTGTTGTGGGAATTATGTTTTCTTCTAGTACTATTTAATCTGTAATTACATTAGCCATTTGAGGGTTTGAACTTTTGATTGCAGGGGATGTCTTGTGGGGGATGTGCAGCAAGCGTTAAACGCATTTTGGAGAATGAGGTGAGTTATCATCGCAAAAGAAAAAAAAGAGGTGAGTCGCCTCGGCGTGTCTCACTGGCTCAGAGCTGCTTTCCGGCATGGTGTTTATTAGTTCATTAGCTGTGTTTGTAAGCCAGTGTGCTTGTGTTTGCAGCCCCAGGTGGTGTCCGCAACTGTCAACCTTGCCACTGAGATGGCAGTTGTGTGGGCTGTGCCAGAAGATGGAGCTGTACAGGATTGGAAACTGCAGTTGGGTGAGAAACTCGCTAGCCAGTTGACAACATGTGGGTACAAATCCAGCCAGCGAGGTAAACTATTACAATTGATAATGTAGTGTCGTGAGGCTGATATAATACCATTTAATTGGATGTGTTGAGGACTGTTTGAACAATGGTTTAGAACTTAGAGCATCGCTAGTTATCCGTAATGTGCAAAATCTGCTGATGAATAGGTTCCTCAATAGAAGTTGGTTTGGCATGCTGCTTAAGCATTTCAGTGGTTTTTATATGTGAGATCTATGAATGGTGCTTTAGAGGTTCAGTGCCTAATGTTTTAGCTGGATATATCTCAAAGTCCCGTTGTTGCATTATGCTATGTAATGCAAGACAGATGAAATTGCTTTGTCTGTCACTTTATCTGCTTTGCCCTCCAGTTTATGTCTGAATTCCCCTCTAAATTTTAATGCCAGGCGCCAGTATATCCAGTTTCATGCAACTGTCTATTCTCTACTGTACTTGCAGATTCTTCAAAAGTCAGTTCACAGAATGTTTTTGAAAGAAAGATGGGCGAAAAACTGCAAAATCTGAAGCAAAGTGGTAAACTTAATTCACATCGGCAATTAAACATCAACCCTATGAGCTTTCTCCAAGTTTGAGTCTTTTCTATGTTAATAAGATGACCTATGATTAATATGGCATTGGTTCCAATTTTAGGTCGAGAACTTGCTGTATCTTGGGCACTATGTGCTGTTTGCCTACTGGGACATATTTCTCATCTCTTCGGAGTTAATGCACCATTGATGCACCTGTTTCATTCCACTGGATTCCATTTGTCTCTCTCAATATTTACATTTATTGGGCCTGGCCGAAGACTAATTATTGATGGATTAAAGAGTCTATTCAAGGGTTCTCCAAACATGAATACGTTGGTTGGTTTAGGTGCTCTGTCATCTTTTGCTGTCAGCTCAGTTGCAGCCTTCATTCCAAAGCTGGTAGCTCCTACTTTCTTCCTGGAAGGATTGCATTGTTGTATAGTTGCATGCATGACCTCAGATACATCAAACCATAAGAACCAGGAATTTGACCTTACCACAACTGCATTATTGTCTCTGCTCTGCAGATGTTGTTGAGCAAAGTCATAATTCAGGTTCCATTTAATTCTACAACTGCCCTATTTTATGTTAGTTATTTTATACCAGCTGATTTTCTTGCAGGGATGGAAGACATTTTTTGAGGAACCAATTATGTTGATAGCTTTTGTTCTTCTAGGGAAGAATCTTGAGCAGAGGGCGAAGCTAAAAGCTGCTAGTGATATGACCGGATTACTCAATATACTTCCATCAAAAGCACGCCTAATGGTGGATAATGATGCTGAGCAATCATCATTCACAGAGGTCCCATGTGGTACTCTTGCTGTCGGGGACTATATATTAGTGCTTCCTGGGGTGAGTAAATATAAGTCACACAAACACACAGACAAACACACATATTGATAAAAGTGTTTACACATGGTTTTTTATGGGTAATAGTTTTGCTGCTTCCTACCTTTGCAGTTATAAATGTTTGGCATTTTATTTGCTTGTCCGTTAATGAGTAAATAAACATAATAACATATACAGGTACAAGTGCATGATATTATGTTCTTGTCATAGGTCCACATAGAAGTTTGTTATGTGGTTATAGCCATTATGGGTAGCTCGTGTATGATCGCATGCTACTATCCTATTAGTATAATGTTTGCTATCATACACTGTCCAGGACCGCATTCCAGCTGATGGACTTGTGAAAGCTGGAAGAAGTACAGTTGACGAGTCAAGTTTGACAGGTGAACCTATGCCGGTAACTAAGATTGCAGGGGTATGTTTTCTGAGCCACCTAATATTGTCTTATGTGGAGATATTGGTGCCTTCTGGCTCACTGAAAGGTAATATCTGAACATTAGCATGAGTATGGTGTTGATTCTTTTTTTCCTTTGTTAGGCAGAAGTATCAGCGGGGAGCATTAATTTGAACGGTAAACTGACAGTTGAAGTTCGACGACCTGGCGGTGAGACTGTCATGTCTGACATACTTCACTTAGTGGAAGAAGCACAGACAAGGGAAGCCCCTGTTCAACGATTAGCTGACAAGGTATATTTTTAATCGCATTTGGAACTGAGACTCTGGGACCAACTCTATGAGAACTACTAATTTAGTGTTAATGTCTGATATAATGCCGAATTGTTCTATTTTATCATGATGTTCATCGCAATTATGTACACATAAACATTTGTATGTGGACGCGATGTTCAGTTTAGTGCACGAGTTCCACACATGGACCCTTTTTGTGGACTAAATAATTATGGAATATAGGTCATCGACTACTTTCTGTAATTTTTATTTGACCTAGGCAAGATTCGTAATTAGCAATTTAGTAAAAATGTTTCTGTCCAGTAGATACTTGAGCCTGTTTAGCACTTAGACCTATGTTCAAAACGTTTCTTGGTTCAGACAATGTGTGCACTTACTGCTATATTCTACTTTTAAGTTCCTGATCACTCGAAATATTGATTCCATTATTTATTAAGGCCTGTTTATAATGCAGGAATACCACAGCAAACGGTCTGAACCCAATAGGAACCTTGATTTTGTCCCGTGTTGGGAACGGGGTCTTAGATAATTAGTACTAGCTCTTCTACATGTTTCCGCATAGGGCATTTGTTACACCCTCCTCTACTGTCTTTGTCCTGGTCACTGCTGACTGATCTTTGATCAGTGACAACAATCTTAGAGATATTTTTATCCACTTACCATATCATAACCTGAATTAGTTATACGTTTAGGCCTTTAGGCTATACTGTATTACTATGATTAATTGTGCCAATTATTTTATTACATAACAGGTTGCCGGGAACTTTACATATGGCGTTATGGCGCTTTCTTCTGCTACCTTTATATTCTGGAGTATTTTTGGTTCACAACTTGTACCTGCTGCTATCCAGCAGGGAAGTGCAATGTCTCTGGCTTTGCAGCTTTCTTGCAGTGTTCTGGTATGATCCAAGGAATGCATGTTTAACAATCTTATTCTATCTATTTGCTTTGAATAAAGAGTAATGTTTTGCTTAAAGTAGCATATGGTAGTGTAAACTGCAAACTCCTTTGAATGATATTGTCTTGAGAGAAAAAATGGTCTATTCCAAATTCAGTTATTGAGCTTTCAAAATAAATGACATGAAGAACAGCCGTCTTTGTTTGAAATGCAGGGACGTTGAATAAGTGTAGATTCATTTCAAGATTCAACTTTAAAAAATAAGTTTCTTATAAAGGAAATAAGATCATTGGGTGTAACTGGATTAATCATTCTTTTAGTTCCGTACTTTTATCATTTCAAGTGTCAAGAAGACTTGAGTTGCACAGGTGTAGCTGTCAGAAATCTATGTACCTCACATATGTCTATACAACTCACCAACAATTTTAAATGTTAAATTATGGTTTCCATTTATGTTAATGATCATGAACGTTGAAATATAGTGTTTGGTCCAAATTAAACCCTAGACTATAACATTGTTTATATTAAACTTTAAAAGAACTTTTTTAGGTGCAGTGGAGGGAATACTATAGAATGAGAACCTGCAAAGTTTCATAAAAAATATGCATGTTTTTCTGCGATGTACAAGAAACAAGAGATAGATGTTCTCGCCTTTTTGTGGTTTCCAGAAAAATGTGAACCATTTCGTAGGTGTACGGAACGAATAACTGATAAAATGAGGAGCTGAAAATTTGCATCAGAGAATATGGTCATTTGTATCCTATATACCAAAAAGACGAGATGGATTGATATATCTTTCCCTCTTTTATTCATGACACTAATGGTTGTATCATTTGGCTGAAAATTTGCAGGTTCTCACTCTAACATCCTTTACACCCATGATTGTTCTTCACATTTTTAGAAACCCTAGAATACATAACCACCATCGAAAACCAGCTAGGACAAATGACTAGAGAAAGTTCAGGGTCTATTACACAAGGTTTTATAGTTCAGTGTTCTAGTCAGACCAAACACCATAGTTCAGGGCTCAGGATAGATTTTTCTCTAATTTAACTTCTCCTTGCCTACAATGTGCCCTACTTTCTGAACAGTTAACAGTATTGATCTTCATGTGCAGGTAATTGCTTGCCCATGTGCTCTTGGTCTTGCCACACCCACTGCAGTGCTGGTATGGAACTAAAGGATATGGCCCCTTCTGCCTGAATAAACATTCTGTCAACAATTATTCATATATACTGTTTCCAGGTTGGTACTTCGTTAGGTGCAACGAGAGGACTTCTTTTACGTGGTGGGGATGTTTTGGAGAAATTCGCGGAAGTTGATGCCATTGTGTTTGACAAGACCGGAACTTTAACAATTGGGAAACCTGTAGTGACAAAAGTAATAGCTTCTCACAGCGAGGGAGGTGTAAATACAAAGTTAAGTGGTTCTTATTCTGTTTACTGAATTTGTATGTTGTATCTAATTACTTTCCTCAAAGTTGTACTTGGTTATAATATGCGTAGAATTTTCATGCGGTTATTTTTTACTTGCCATTTAATTGAAACTCACTGCAAAACATAGCTGCAAATAGGATGGGACACCCTGAAATTTGCAACATATTTCCATGGATAGTGTTTTTTTCTTTCTAGTTCGTTTGTGTGACTTATTGCACATCATGCGCCCTCAGCAGCAGAAGTGAAGTTTATTTCCCAGACCTTCCTGTTGATAAACCATATTTTGTCATCAGAGATTACATGGACAATGAATGGACAGAAGGTGACGTTCTTAGTTTGGCTGCCGGAGTAGAATCAAATACAAGCCACCCACTTGGAAAAGCCATCATGGAAGCTGCCCAGGCTTCCAACTGCATCAATATGAAGGTACTCACAGCAGAAATGCTCAACAAGTCTGAGATAAAATGACCTCAGTATGCCAATTGCATCAGTACACTAAAACGGCTGTTGTAGGATAACTGTTCTGCTACCTGAATTCAGGCCATGGCTGAATCTCATTAGGTCCATAACCACTCTTGCACCAGAGTTGAAAGGAAACAAACATCTTGCACCCTTTTCCATTTGACTGGATAATTGACATATTTCTGCTCGATAATGCTTTTATGATAAAATGAGATCACCTCATTGACATTTCTGTTTCATGACACAGTTTATTCCCCATTAGAGTTGCAGATTTTACTGTGTTTATATGCTTGCCATTTTCCCTTGTATATCGTTACAGGCAAAGGATGGGTCCTTTATGGAAGAACCAGGATCTGGTGCTGTGGCTACGATTGGTGAAAAACAGGTTTCGGTTGGAACATTAGACTGGATTAGGAGGTACACTTGAATTATTTATTCAATTGTTGTCCTAAATAAGGCTTGTTCTTTCACTAAGTTGCCAAGTTTGATAGTCGTATTTCCAGTATCAGTTCTGTACTAGTGACATATATCTTACCTCATTCTAGCAATACAACTTTGTTTGGATTATTGCATCAATTTTCTGCTCCATTACACCAGCTCCATGTGTAATTGTTATGTTGCACCGAGGAACTGTGCTCACTATAGTAAACAAATGTTTTGACAATATCTCAGGCATGGTGTTGTTCGTGACCCATTTCCTGAAGCAGAAAATTTTGGTCAGTCTGTTGCATATGTAGCAGTTGACGGTACTCTAGCTGGTCTTATTTGTTTCGAGGACAAAATCAGAGAAGATTCTCATCAAGTTATCAATGCCCTGTCTAAGCAAGGAATTAGTGTGTATATGTTATCTGGGGACAAGGAGAGTGCTGCTATGAATGTTGCCTCAATTGTTGGCATTCAGAAAGACAAGGTAATATCAACTAAAGTAAATTTTGCTTTGCCGATGTGGACATTTTGGTCTGGTGAATAGTCACTGTAATAAAACAACAAACTTTTGTAATACTCCCTCCGTCCGGAATTACTTGTCATAGAAATGGATGTATCTAGACGTATTTTAGTTTTAGATACATCCATTTCTTTTCATTTTGACGACAAGTAATTCCGGACGGAGGGAGTATATGACATCAAAGTACGAGAATGAACATGTTGCAGGTGCTTGCTGCCTCTTCTCCTGTTGTCTGACTTCAAGTATGCAATTTATAGTTTTATATACATCTCAGAAGGTGCACTGGTGGTACTGCTTTACCATTAATTTTAGAAGCCTAATGCTGCATAAATTTTCTGCCTATTATTTTACTGAAAATATGAATTCAACTTTCCATAAAGAAAAATAGTTAACATTTCTCATGAAGTCATGATATTGTTATGTACAGTATCTTTGTAGGAAATAGATTCATGCTTTTGATTATGCATGGAAATCTTACAGCAAGCTGAAAGGCGTTAATATGTAAATTGACTTCATCTGGTATTAGCAATTTCTCATCCCCATGCACTATTAATCGAACATAAAGATCTATATGATTGAAACCAATTCAGCCACAAAAGGAAGCATGAAGAAACGGTTCTTTCATTCATTAGGATTATTTTCTTACCATGATTTGTGTATCCTTTGTTACCTTTTCAGTATGATTTACTTGTTTACTTAATTAAATGGTATCAGGTGATTTCTGAAGTTAAACCACATGAGAAAAAGAAGTTCATATCTGAACTTCAAAAGGAGCACAAATTAGTTGCCATGGTTGGTGATGGCATTAATGATGCTGCAGCCCTAGCTTTAGCTGACGTTGGAATTGCAATGGGTGGAGGTGTTGGTGCAGCTAGTGACGTATCTTCAGTTGTTCTCATGGGTAATAGGTTATCTCAGGTAATTCATTCAGGACAGCTTGGAGTTACTCGCTGATACCGTTGCCAAATTCATTGAACTTCACTTCCCTCATCTTTCTTTTTCCTAATAAACTGCTGTGATGGGTCTTTGATGCAGCTTGCTGATGCTTTAGAGTTAAGTAAAGAAACCATGAGAACAGTGAAGCAAAATCTTTGGTGGGCTTTTCTGTATAACATTGTATGGTTCCCTTTCTCGTCTCTTTATGCCTTTGCTTATGTGTTTCATAAGTTATCAAGTATCATCTGCCAGGATAGTGTTGGAAAAAAAGTTACACTTACAGATTAAAAATACTACTCCCTCCATCCCATAATATAAGACGTTTTTGTAAGCTATGTTAGCTTGCAAAATCGTCTTATATTATGGGATGGAGGGAGTACTCTGTACCAAAATATAAGACGTTTTTGCAGTTCAATTTGAACTGCAAAAACGTTATATGCCTGCTCAGAATTCTGCTTGCGAGGCCTCGTTATGATGCGATGTTTTTTTGCAGGTTGGGCTACCCGTTGCTGCTGGAGCATTGCTGCCAGCGACGGGTATGATGCTGACCCCGTCGATAGCTGGAGCACTGATGGGCTTTAGTTCAGTCAGCGTGATGGCCAATTCCTTGCTTTTGAGGGCGAGGATGAGTTCAAGGCAGCAACCAACCCATCATGTTCAGAGCAGACAAAAGCCTCAGAACACCATTTCTGGTGCATCAGACGGAGCTGATGAGGTAGAGCAAAGTTATCCATCAAAATGGAGGAGTACCTGACTGAAGTTTGAATTTGACATACTTGTTACTTCACGAACATTTGATTCTAGTTCAGTCACATAGCCACAGGTGAGTAAAAACACTAATGACACAGTAATCACCAAGGGTTTGACACAATAATCGTCAAGAGTTTTAAACATCATGTGATGTAGAAGTCCTCGAACCAGTCGCAGATCTTGGATCGTTCAACAGGGTACCACATTTTCGACGCACAATCTAGTTAATTGTCGTGTGTGGATGAAGCATCACAAGCTCGCCACGATATTGGTCAAAATTACAATACAAAGTTCACTGGTTGATCATATTGTGCCCAACTTAATTGTCGTGTGCGGATATTGCAAATTTTTCAATGCATAAAATTTGTCAAAATCAGACATGTTTTGTGGTGTGTTTATATGATTATTAATTTGTGGTATTTACATGCATTATGGTGTGTTTATATGGGACTATGACCTTCTAATGTCATTTAGCACCTTGATATAGGGTTCTAGTGTGTACTAGCTTAAACAATACCTTGATACATGCTGGCAGATCATATATCTACCCACGTGTAGCTAAATAAAGAATCGGTGTATGAGAAATGAGCAAGTGGTATGTTCTGAAAACCCTTTGTTCGTCCCTCACTCATGAGTTGAGCCCTTTTAGATGCAGGGATGCAAGCGGGCATCCCGCAAAAACTGGAGACTAGTTCAAACTAAACTGTAGCCAGGCGATTATAACTAACAAGATTTATTTTAACTACGTAGCGGGGTGGATCGGGTGCCGCTCTGCATCCCTAGGCGTCAGGGTGGGAACCATAAGAACATGTACTAGATCATACTCGGAGGGAGTATGTGCTAAGAAATGTCGATTATTAATCACTTGCGGTGGAATTACCTCAAACCTTTTTAGTCGATAAAAGTTTTAAGACTTTCCATCTGATGTAGAATCAGTAAGTTATTTTTGAAGAATGTTTAATTGTCAGTTTCAAGCTATTGTTATTACTTGTGAAACCGTGGGATATGCATATAGCAGGATAAAGAAGCAATTTCTATTGCCACGTAGGATGAAGCTTTTGCTTATATTGAAGGACTAGTGCTTGATTTGGCAACGATGCTTGTGCATTTAACTCGTGGTAATTAGTGTAATAGATCATCCAAGCAGCTACGAAGGGGAGCTTGCACTACAGTAGATGCAATTTACATTAGTGCTCATTGATGCGGCAATATTCCATCTTCTTAAGCACGCCTACATAAGCACCTTGCATTGCGCATGCCCCTAGACCCCCGTGGAATTTTCGCCCATGCTTTCTTCCAAAAATAGAGGGGACTGTTGACCGAAGTCGTGGAAGAAAGGGCTTCAGATATTGCCATAGTCTAGATCTCCCCTACGTTAACCATATGTGTGCGTGCAATGAACTAATCCACCTTTAACGTTGCCAGAGGGAGGCTAATGAAGTTGCAGATTGTCTGGCTAAATCGTGTTATATTTCTAGATTGCCGTCAGTTTGTGATAATACCTCCCCTGATTTTATTTCATTCTTGATTGTAAATGATCTGGCTGTCATTTGATGAATAAAATCATTTTCCACCTTCAACAAGGCATTGTTACATGGTTGAGACACACCAGATTAACAAACAACTCGAGCACATCGAGCTGCATCTAGTTATCACCTAGCGGCCGCCGAACACATTAAACATGGATTCTATCTGTAACTGTAAGGGGGTCTCGTGTTCAAGGACAAATACAACCTCAAAAGAGGTTTCTCATCATGTACAACAAAGATTCTACTTGATAGATCTGTGGTCTCTATGCGGATTTTCTCGCCCCTTCCATTAGGGTCGTCTCCCGTGACGAGGAGAAGGAGCACCGCCAGGCTGGGGAGCAGCGCAAGGCCGAGGCCGACTATGAGGTCTATGTAGAGAACCTTGTCGAGGCCGACTATGAGGTCTATGTAGAGAACCTTGTCGATGCCGATCCATAGCTCGTCGATCGACAACATTGCATTCTTCGAGTCAAGGGAGGCGGAGCGCAGCAAATTACTGGAGGCTGAGGAGGAGCACAAGAAGAAAGCCGAGATCGATGAGTTGTCCGACCGGTTGGAGGCCGTGCTCTTCGACGAGGGGGAGGTGAAGATGTGAGTAGGTCTACCGCCAATGACCACGGGGACAACCCTTTCGACGGAGGGGTGATGGACATCTTCGACGAGTACTTTACCGACTGCTACGATTAGGAGTAGAGCTATTTCTATTGCATCATAGTGCTAGGGATCTATGAGAGTACTGGTGTTTAAGTTTGTCGTCTCATGTTTAATGTGCAACATTTCATACTAGCATTCAAAATATGCAGTGAATTTATGTGATTTATGATCATGTTTCAAATTTTAGGGCACCAGAATACTTCCTCCATTCATTTATATAAGGTGTATTTTTTTTTGATAGAATTCCAAATGTAAGGTGCATTTCCTCTAATTCCTCATAATTCCCTTTTTAGCCCTAAAAAAGAAAAGTACCTCTCACGATTGTCTGCATCTCTTTATAGCAAAAGAAGGAAAGTATATCTCTCTTGATTGCATGTATCTCTTATTTTTCTAAACTAATTGATTTACTTGCCACTAACCAACAATTTGCCAGGGGTAATTTTGTTCTAACTTCTCTAAAATTATGTGTTTTGGTCACCGTGTCAAAAATAACACATTTTACATAAAGGAACGGAGGCAGTATAAATTTAGAGCTGCTGAAAAAGCATAAACTTTTCGGGAGACCCAAAATCTTATCTCTCCACACCTAAAACCAGTTTTGGGTCACCAAATTATAGAGCTGTCGTTGGAGATGCTCTTGCACATGCATTCTAAGTACATGGGATCCTGTGTTCAAGCACAACTATAACCTCGAAAGAGCTTTGTTATGACATTTCCAAGAACATCGATGAGGTTGACTATGAGAGTAGTGACAAGAGGCTAGAACATGGTACACCCTTTCCCCTCCCTCTCCTCAATCTCTCGATATGGGGGTGGCGAACATACACAAGTGCTATCTGAGCTTGGTACCCACCTTTTATCGGTTAGAAGGGTAAAATTATGTCATAATTGTGTGTGTGTGTGAGAGAGAGAGCTAGTCAAATCCCTTTTTTTGAAATAGAAGGAAGATGCTTATAAACTTGAGCTTATTGATCATTCGCTCCCCCTTTGCTCTACGTGGGCCAAAATGCCCCATCTGACATTGCAATTGGTGAAATGCCCATCTTTGCTCTGCCTCTTGACCAAATGGCACACACTTAACTTGATGATGTATCTTTACCATATAACACAAATGAGACGGCGTAGAAGACCAAAATACCCTTGAATAAAAAAAAGTTAGGGTCGCATGCAATCTTGTATGAATGCCAAAAAAGAAAATTGTCCCAAAACTAACTTGCCATTAAAATCTGAAAATATTACACAAAACAAGTATATAATCATAGTAATCTACTACTCAAATTTCAGCCAATTCTAGACAAGTAGAAATGAGAAAACGAGATTTCAAATTTTGGGCAACTGCCCAGAAGAATCAGAAAAAATTACAGAAAATCAAATATATTCATAGTACTCTACTGTTCAAATTTCAATCAATTCCTGATGAGGACATGACTACCTAGGATACGACCAAAAATATTGCATACATGCATATTTGTGAGGTGATTTCTTATAAGAATTATGC
>CBMN010068374.1:943-16583 GCA_000582825.1 Hordeum pubiflorum
CCTCCATTGCTCCAATTAGTTTTTTCTTTAGTGGATTATATTTTGCATATTTTGCTGCTTTTGGTGCTGCTGAAAATGAGCTTGCATGGTGATTCTCTTCTAGTCACATCATCTACTAGAAATATGAGATCTTTCTAATCTTTGGTAACTTTCAGTGAACAAGAGAGAAATAATGTGTGCGAGGACAAATTACAAACCGTACACATCAAAATCTAGTGAAACTAAAAGATCTACCGGAGACAAATAATAACATGAGAAATAACCACGGTAAGAACGGATCTAAGAACAAATGAGCAGACGGAGCAGTTCAGGATCTATACACCCTAACTTGGCAGTATAGATCTACTACGGCAATGCGGCAAGAGGATGTACCGCGCCGGCAAGATCTTCCATGACGAGGTTCCACGGGAGTCGCACGACGGAGCTCCTTGCCGGAGAAGCTTCGAGCAAGGGCTCGGACTATAGCGGGGTTAGGTTTGGAGGGAAAATGCAAGCGGAGGAATATAGGAGAAAGACGAGGAGACGGGTATTTATAACCTTGAGGGCAAACCACCTCTCTGAGATCTACGGTCCTTAAAAACGGACGCTCCACATTCAACGGATGAGATCATGATTAGGAGATCATGGGCACATGTCAACCGTTTCCTGCGAGAAAATCGGGAAGTGGAACAGAAAATCAAAAGGTTTGAAATGGGCTTGGGACAAAATTACATAAACATTCGAGATCCATTTCTTTCGCGATCAAAAAACATCAAAGAGAAACTTCCTTCTAATCAAGTTGCGTGCTTAAGATGGACAACATAGATTTAGAAGAGATAGAATAGAGAGGGGTCTGAAACAAAACACTTAACCAAATAAACACAAACACTTCAAGGAACTATAAGTGAGTTGTTTGTCGGACAAAACACAAACACAAGAGAAAATCCATCAGAACTAACGAAATATAATAAGAAAGAAGAAAGAACTCTCAATAGTAAGTCTCAGAACTTGTGATATACGAAGGAAGGTTCCTGAGACATGTCCTAAAGTAAAAAAACATTAGTTCTTCTTCACAACCCACATTTGAGTGGGAGGTGGAGATTGTTCATTTCTTCTGTGGATTGGGGTCATTTTCTTTCATAACTTCATGTAACATGTCTGTGAGTTCGAGAGTAATCATACGTATAAGAATTGAAGTTATTTGAGAATACATGAAGACAATGATATGAGGAGGTGCGCATGTATTCTTCCTGGTGAGAGTTTAACCAGTTTCCCCTCGAAGGAATCACAGTACTATATATGTTTTGAGTGATCTTCATTTTGCCAAATGGAAATTCCCTACATATTAATATTAGCAGTGACAGGCAAATTAAATTTGTCTCTTAGGAGAACCTCCCCTACAATTAGCTCCAATATATCAAGTGAAAACCTTACCATTCTATTGTTTGAAGAATTTGTAGTTTGAGTCATCAGACTCAGCAGTAACAACAGAAACGAGAGATTCATACCCCGAGAGCCTAGCTAGTTCGAGAATTTTGCTTTTGGTGAGAACCCAGCTACTGTGTGGATATTGTTCGGGGGTCCAATAGGTTCCATCAATATTTAGTTTCTTTTTTAAACCCAGACCCTCTTTGCAAGGGTTCTTGTCCAAAATGGATTTCTTTACCACATCACATAAGGTTTAATGGCGTTTGAGAGTTCTAAGCATGTCGGTTCCTAGCCAGTTCTTTAAACTGAAATTTTCATCGGAGAGAGCAACAAGTTCCTCGGTGGAGGGGTTAGATATATCCTTGATAGCAGTTCCCACATTCATAGATTTCGCATGTGAAGATTCAGCAGTGGAATCATTGTTGACGCGTTCTAGGCATCTTAAGCACGAAGGGTTAAAATCATCAGGAAGTCTTTCAAATTGCTCGACGAAAAGCAGACCTTTTTCTTTCACAATTGCACTATAACCCTCTTTCAGTGACTCGAGTTCTTGATTCCTATTAACGAGATCTTCTGATAAATTCTCGAAGTCAACAACGAGAGAATTATAGCGATTTGAATGATCATCAACAGTTGAAGAAAGAGCTTCATGCTCTTCAGACAACTCTTAATTTTTTTGCATCTATTCGACCAACAATCCTTCTGATTTACTCAAGTATTTCTCAAGTTGTTCAAGTTCATCTTGTTGAGATTTAGCTATCTTAGCAAGTTTAGTGAACACAGTGCTTTCCGAAGAGATATCATTCAAAGGTTTTCGATGTATGTATGATACCTGACCTTTTGAAGATTTTGCCATGTAGCAGAATTCTGGTCCTCCTTCGCTCAAGAATTCTTTCTTAGAGAGAAATAATTCATCAGAGCCGAGAGCAATGTGAGCACTGCCTAGGCCATGTTGACTATAAAATTCATCATCATCATCATCGGAACTGGAGTCAGATTGATCATTGTCAGAGTCCATGGTCCTTCCAGCGAAGGCACCGGTGATTGCAGACATTTTCTTCATGTTGGCAGCTATCTATGCATTCGGGTTTATGTTAGTGACTGGTCTCGTCGAAGAAGATGAAGGTTTTTCATTCGGGAGCTTAGTATGACATTGGAAGAACCCACTGTAGTGAAGTGTCTTCCATGGTTTGCTCGGTGTTTCTATTTCCCATGCTAGACAATCAGTGATTAAATGACCGAATCTTTTGCACTTGTAGCATTACATTTCTAGAGGATGCGGTCTTGATTAAGAATCTTGATCATTCAATATTTGCTCGGACAGAGTCAAGTTTTGTCTGCAGAGAATGTTTAACCGTTCGGTCAATCTGTCAAGCTCTCTATTCAACGAGCGTTTGATCTTCTATGTCTTCCTGCGAACCTCCATAGTCCGAAAAGATTTCACCTTCTTCTTCAGAAGAGGAGTGTGAGTCCTGGTTTATTTTTGCTGTCTGTTCTTCATGGATGATGAGAAGTTCCATGAGTTCGGGATATTCCAATTCATCAAAATCTGGTCTTTCTTTGAATTGGGTTATGATTGGATCAAAGGAATCATTGAGAACATTGAGCATCTTCTCAACCACTTCTTTATTAGTAATGTCTTCGATGCCTTGTTGACGAAGACGTGTAACAATGCTGCTTAGGCGTTCAGTGATTTTGGTGACACTTTCTCCTTGAAGGCTTGTGAAATGTTTGACCATCACACGAAGCATTTCAGTGTTGTTTTTGGCTCTAGCTACAGAAAATTCATGAACGTCCTTAGTATCATTCCACATTTGCTTCGTAGTTTCCAACTTTTGAACTCAAATAAAAATGTCTATGGAGATGTTGTCACAGATGATGTCTTTAGCTTGAGCATCAAGTTGAATGTTTGTGAGATCTTCGAGTGTTGGCTTTTCTAGATCGCCAAAAACATATCCATTTTCGATCATTTCCCACATCTCGATGCTTCTGGCTTGGATCTTGATTCTCATTCGGTTTGCCATTGAAAATAACCATTTGCATCAAATATAGGAATCCTAACAGAGTATCTGGATCCACCTGCATGTGACATACTCACTCCAAGGTTGTTAGACCTTAATAAGCAGAGACAAGGAGTACCTTTCTCTAATACCAATTGTAGGGACCTAGAGTATATCGAATAGAGGGGGTGAATGGGCGATTCAAAATTTCTTCCGAAACTTTGAACACTTCCAAACATAGCAATGGAAAGAGTATAACGAGTAGATAGCAGGAGGTACAAGCGATGGAAAACTATGTGATAACTTTCTTAGAGAGTGAGGTGAGCATATTTATCGACGAAATATTTGACCACACTTTTAACATAGCAATTGATAACATTCACATATATGATGGTAACACAACAATAGATTACTTCGTCTATCATTAATCCAAACTCACTGAGTAAAATGCTATCAAATGAGATCAACTAAGCAGGAGCACGAAAGATGGATAATTCAGCGAGGACTATGCCAACAACGAAACTTAAAGGAGTAGACAGTCAGATCATAGCGAGTGACAATCAACAAAGATAAATGAGAGGAGAGAGTAAACTAGTGGTGCTCGATGGCGACAGATGATTTGGTAGACCAGTTCACTCTTCTACAAAAGAGCTACGTCTGGTTGGAGGGACTTGTGATTTACCACAGGAGCAAAACTCTCTCCATCCTATTCTCCCTCAACTCGAAGCTGATCAGACTTCAGTTGATTTAACTCATGGTAGATACTTTTCGGCGATCTCCAAACCTTTGACAAAATTTGTCTTTGGTGACCATAACTACTCTTGGTCACACTGTAAACCACAGTTACTCTTGGTTCCCGAAGACTTGACTTAGAGACGATAATTTCTCTTTGTCACTCAAGCCGACGCCTATCCGCTTAGAGAGTGTGCAGCTCTCAAGAGTAATAAGCACGAGAACACTACTTAGCTCTATTGTGATTCTCAACCATTGTCTAAGTTTTGGCTCTTGATTTTTCTCTCGGTGGATCTTAAGCTCAAATCATTCGGAGAGGGGATGGTCAAAAAAAATTCTCTAAAATCTCAAATGGAGCAGCCAACGATCAACGTTGGAGCGGGGTGGCTATTTATAGTCGCAACCTTCCCTAGAGGGAAAAATACCAAATTGGACATGGGCATCGGCCAAAGGCTGAGAGCCACGAATCCAACGGTCGTAATTTGAGCACAATGGTAACATTCCTTGTTGAGCAAGAAATGCTAACTCCTCAGTCTGAAAGATATCTCCTGCAGCACTGAAGAACATTGTCTTCTGCTGACAGGTAATCATTCGAAGCATAAAGATATTTCTATCGATCTCTCATGGGTTCGGGTTAAGCATCATAGTGAACCTAGGCTTAGAGAACTTGTACCCCTCTTAATAGTACGGAGGTCCTATAACTCAGTGAAAGAGAAAGGACAGCGAAAAAATTCTACGTCTTCACTTCGTATTCATCTTCTCGATTGAAGTCATTTCCTTCGGACTCACTGAGTGGATTGCTTTTCTTCAGCAATACTCTAAGGGGTCAATTCTTTCACCACGAGAGGATCATCAACACTTCATAACAAAGGATAGATCATCCTTTTCTTTACACCAGTAGGGATTCGAAGAAGTTCCTCGAACTAGCTCTCAAATCCTGCATTCTTCTCGGACTTGCATGGACTATTTCTCTCTGTAAGCACTAGCAAACAAATTAGTCCATGCCTGTTTCTGGCAACAACCTCCAAAACACAAGAGGGCAAATGATTGCACCAACAATCTCCCCCCTTTTGGATGATTGTTGACAAAACAGAGCACATCGAAAGATAGATGAATGAAATTGTGATAAGGTCAAATTGAGTTGGTGTAAGATAAGCACGAAGAATTAATACGCTCCCGTTGAAAGTATGCATATCACTATAAAATATTATGAGTGGAGTCATGCATAGGAGTGAAGACATTCTGGGAGCAAAAGAAATCTTCGGTAGAGTTTCATTGAGGTATTATAACATTCAATTAGCTTGTCAATGCACTCGGGTCGATGAAATTTTCCTGCAACACAAAATCTTGAAAAAGATTTGTTAGAAATTAGTACTTTGAAATGATTTGTCGCAGACATAAACCATGAAGATTTTTATCGACACATATATTTTGAAGTATTCGAGAAAGTGAGTATCTTGCAGGTTAGACATATAGAAACCAATTTTATCACAGGAGATCATAAGAGATTTTCAAGTCAGATATTTTTCTTGATCATTTAATTGCAATTTCTTCTAAGTATGGATCTTTCTCAAAAAATCCTTGCATGTTAGATAGAAGCGGCACAGCTTAAGTAAAGAATATATTCGATGAAGTATATTTGATCAGGAGCATGAAATCATAACTTTCTCGAAAACTTTTTATGTTACCTACAAGAAGAGTTAGTGACCGAGAATTAAGCATGATAGTAATTATTCAAGGAACCATGCAAGCATAGATACGAAAGCAAACTGAATTGTAGGGGTTATTAACGGTACGTGACGACGAGGTTTTCGAGCACCATAGGCGGTGCATATAACGTCTTTCGGTCTTTCGATCACTGAAGAGCAACAAGTTCAAGTGCAGAAAGACCAAATTGTTCGGAAGAGCAAAATACGAATGCAATTCCCCTGCAAATAGCATGTTCATCATCCACCCGTTGTTCTTCTCCCCCTTTTGTCAACAAGTATCAAAAAGGATAAGAAGGACACGAGGATCTACTCATCTGAAGAACCCTCGGAGCTCGAGCTGTTTGGTGATGGAGATCGAGCAACGGTGGAAGCCGATGCTGGAATGGAGCTCTTGGCTTGACCTTCGGTATCAGTGGTTGGGGCTTCGGAGCTGGGAGCCTCTGGCTTGTAGATCAAAGTGCATGCAGTGTCTTCAATATCATCGTCAGTCTCAACAAATAGCAGATCTTTGGAATCGAAACGTTGAGGCCAAACCGGAGTTTGCCTTTGGATGCGAGGAACTTCAAATAGCTCAAGATAATCATAGTTCTTTTCGATTCCCTTCGCTAGAAGCTGCTTCTGATCATAATGCTTCCGAAGAAGACTCCAGGAGCGCTTTTACTGTTCTTGCCCGTGCAGAAGAGTTTGACGAAGATAGTTGTGCAGCAAGTTGATCTCAGTCATCATTTCAATCTTTACTTTTCGGTCAATATTGATATGGCTCTCAAGGGCTTGTTGAGTGCGAAGACAAACTTCATAGAGCGATGGATTTTCATTATGGGGAACTTTGACCTTAACTTTCTTGACTCGTGGAGCATGACGTGAGGCAGAAGCAGTAACAAGAGCAGGAGCTTTTCCTTTACCAGCATCCTTGATTACACGAAGGGTATCTCTCGCGGGAGGAGTGAAAACCTTCGGCTTGTGAGGGCAAAAGAAATCATTCCCAGTTATTCTTAATGGCAAACATAATCCAAGGCGCAAACGGCTTCAGAGCGCAAACATAATCCAAGGCGCAAACGGCTTCAGAGCTTGAGCATTATCAGCAGCATATGCTAAGTTTCGGATGAATAGATCTGGCAGATCAAAGTTTATACCGATGGATAATGCTTGAAGCGCATTAGCTACAATGCCTCCAATGTTATCAGGCCTGTTTGTTGGGGTGAGGGTATTGCAAAGATTGTAGAAGAGAACATTGTTCTCATAAGCCAGATTTTTTGGATTTGTTTCGGTGCAGGCATCTCCAACAAGATCAGGATCCATGAACATTAATCAAGTAAATAAAGCTAAAAGTCAAATGGCAGCTTCTAAGATTTACTCTAGGTGTCAATGTCACTACATATATGTGTTGCTTCTACACATGATTCAGATCTTGACGCTACTTTATTACTAAAATATAAGTACAGGCCCTAAAACTCAAACATGAGAGTAGTTTTGTCAATGGTTAATCAGTAAAGAAATATGTCTTTACGGAGGGAGTAGACCTCAACAAGTCTGTGGCCAATTTATCTGAAAAAGCAAGTTCTACAACTCAATAATTCACATGCTACGATCGATCTCACTGATACCATTTTAGTATGCAAATCATACCACAGATATGCAACACCTTTTACGAGGATCAAGTCGATACTAAACTGGACATTCAGTCAGGGCCAGGCAATCAGGGCACAGACGCAGGTAACAAGATAATACGAACACATAACAGCTGAAATTCAATGATGACAGCAGGAGAAAATCCATGTCGAAACAACACAGGCAAACAGGTCAGCCAGGTGCCATCCAGAACAAATCAAAGTCTCGAGTCTAAATTAACATACAACGAAAGATAACAATTCTTGAAGAAAATTGTCTGCGCATTTCAGGTTCCATCCATGCAATGCCGTCGCAGATGCTGGAAAACACTCTGATGTTTCCTGGCACAGCACGGTCTCACAGCAAGCTGTCCGTTTTTGCCGCCAGCCTCCTGAAGAAGTTGAGGGGAGCAGATGGAATCCCGTGGCGGCGGAACCTGGGATGCCTGAGCACATACAACCCAGCAAGGAACACAACCATGCGAAACGGCGCCAGGTACAGCACCACACCAGCAATCAAGCAGAAAGTCACAAAGATAGCAGTGGCCCTTGGATCCCGCCAGTTGAGCAGGGACTGCAGCCTCTCACCTTGTGTTGCCAAGTCACCAACAACTGTCTGCACCCTGCCAGCAATGCTCCTCAGCCGATCATACCTCATCCGAACAACATCCTGTGCACGGGATGTTGGGAAGGTGTCAAACTCCTCATCAAACTCATCAGGGTTGGAGGTCTCGGCATGTGAAAGACGAGTGTCCATGTGAGGTGGCTGCCTTGGCCTCCACCGGTAGAACCAGACCCCAATCAAGAACAGATACAGGAAAACGGTCGGAAGGATCAGCTCCGGAAACACCACCAAAATGATGAACAGGAGATGAATCAAGACAGTGGTCAGCGGATTCTTCCATTCACAAATCTTATCAAACCATTGAGCAGCTCCAACAAGGGGGGTCAACACTTTCATAATTCTGAAGAAGTTTGCCTTGCTCTTCCTCATGCTCCACATGTGAGAATCCACATCCAACATGTACTCAACAACTTCCTTCCTGAGAGGTGGCTCGGCACGGCATAATTTCATCGAGACCATGTGAGTAGCCTGGAGCCTCAGAACATCAAGCTGCGTGACAGACAGAGGGTAAACATAGTGCATCTTCGGCAGCAGCGGCTGAGAGTACAGCTGCATCATGTTCATCAGCGAGGAGCATGTGAAGCGCACAGCAAGCTGCACTTCACCCATCTTCTTCACGCCCGTAGGAAGCAAAATGATAAGAGGGTACGAGTGCGTGTAGACTTTACCAGACTCGAGAGTGGACAGGCGGATCCGTACCTTGCCAATTCTGCTATCCTTGTTTCCTTTGGACTTCTCCCCTTGCAAGTGGCAGTTATCGAACACACCAACTGTTATCACCGTACAAGGATCATACACGTCCCAGGTGTACTGCTCATTCCATTTTGGGTTGAAACTGTCGATGATAGTCCTTGTTCTGACCCACTTGTGCCCATACTTCGCAACACAGTAAGAATCTGTGGTGCCATGCCCATCCTTAGTCTTCATTGCCAGTAATCCTTGAGCATTCAGGATTCCTAGCTCAAGCACCCCAATGCTAGGCTTCCACAGCTGTTTTTCAGTGGCCCTCAGATCGCTACTGTAATGTGCTGACTCATCCAGAACATGGTACCCACCATCCAAAGAAATCCTGAGGTGAATACGACTAGAGAACTTGACGTCTTTTTTCTTCTGTTCCCCATCTCCCGCTACATGCTTCTCAAGATTACACCACCGGCTGTGCACTGGCCTGTGGTCGGGCCTCCTGTCTACATTCTGCAGTGGAATACATACTTTCCCCAATACCTCGTCCTTGTTTGGCGCAATCCGATCCTCGACACTAAGAATCAAGTGCTCCTCAAATGGTTCAGCTGCCACAAACATCAGATCCTCATTCCACATTGGGTTAACACTCTTGCTTGCAGATATCCTTGTCCTCAAGGACTGATTCCCAAGTGTAGCTTTCACATAAACTTCTGGATACCGGCACTTGTCACTTGGTACCAGGTCTTGTGCCTCAATAACATTTACCCTGAGATACCAAAGCTTAGGAGTTAAATACACCTTAGACCTTATGCTTGCTAGACCATCGCTAGGCACTGTCGCAGCATCAGCATGCCAAGCTTCTGGGAAAGCTTCATCTGCTTGTGAACCCATCCAGACAGCCAACATGAGCTCTCCGACCTTTCCCTCCTTCCGACCCTCAAGACGGTACCACTCTGGAGCTAAAGGACTGTCAGGTGGTACTCTCTTTGGAACTTCATTGAGGTCAAAGATAACTCGACCAATGAAATCGTCCTTGTCTTTGACAGTGACCTCAATATAGGAGGACTGGATGCGTTCCTTAGGGAACGCAAACACTTGGTTCCACTCCGGGTTAGTATTCTTCTCAAACTGGCGGGTGGTGCACCTGTAATTCCCAAGCTTGATCTCCACCGACGGGTCGCAGCTCCCAGTCCCATCCTTGGCATGGAGGTCTTTGGCCTTGACAGCACGCACGTAGAGATACGGCATCTGCTCCACAAGGTCATACGTGCTTCTGCGCTTGTCCCCTGCTGCCATGAAACCCCCAAGGTGGGGTGTTGTCTCCTTCAACGAGTAGTCCTCGGGTCGCGGCTGTGGTGGCTGCATCTTGCTGGTTCAGAGAAGGTCAGACTTGTGCCTGCAACAAAATACATGACAAGGTATTAGCAAGAAGAGCATCACGTATGGTAAAAGTGACACAATCATAACAAACAGCAGTGTACAATTTTTTTGAGGATAAAATGCAATTCAGGTGCACAATCAAATATCATCTACTGATACTTTTCCTTTTTACAATAAAAGGTGGTGGTTGTGACAGGTTGGTGTTTGGAGAGAGCACAAGGAGGCCTAGCAAAAGCATGACCCATTCAATGTGCCAAATGGTGTGTCCTCCTATCTTAGGAATATCCAGAACTTGTATCCTGCTTTGGTATCCCATCCAGATTTGTGCATGTGTACCAACAGGTAATGCTACCGACATTGCAAAACAAGGAAAGTATGGTGCTCAATTGCAGCTGTATGTGCATCTTTGTCAAAGAAAGATGAGCAGCAAACATGGTGTCCCTTTTGACAAATTCCTTCAGGTTTTCCTACTGCAGAGCAGAGGATCCCAACCCGAAACGTTTTCCTAGGGGTACTCTAGGCATTGATTGGTATTGTCACTGACCAAAGACAATGATCAGTCATTCACTCGTCACCGGAGTAGCCCACTAATAAAAAAGAAGACCCGCTTATTATTAGCTGCAATAACAAAAACACCCCTGCCCTGAGACGTGTATAAATAAAATCATGATAACAGAGTAACAGCTGCTAAATCTATTCCTCGCCTCAAATCTAGTGCTTTTGGTGTTTTCGGTAAAAGAAAATCACAACAACAAAAAAGGCTACAGCATTCATCGTTTCCTGGCAACCTAGAGCCGTAAGCACCATCTCCCAAAAAAAAAAGGGCCGTACATAAAATCCCGAAATAACGAATCTTTGAAATTTCGAAACCCCTAAAAGCACGCAAGCAAGAACACACCGACCAATCAACCGATGAAACCCTAGAAAATGACTGCACGGCACACGCTAGCTCCCCTCAGCCCCTACAGGAGCGCACATCACCGTCCCCATCGAAAAAAAAAAATACGTACCCTAAACTATTAAAAAAGGACCCAAAACCCCCACCGAGAATCCTCTAAAACCCCATCCCTCCGTACGGGGGCGATTCGAAAAGGCACGATCCTCCCACCCCACGCGGAGGATCGTCGACGAGGAGGGACCGGAATGCGGGCCGCAAACAGACGGATTACAGGGCTAAGAACCACCGGAAGGCGGGAAAGGAGGCGCACGGGCCGGCCGGGCACACGGACCTCACCGGCGGACGTAGGACGGAGGACGGGCGGGTCGGAGCAGCCTCTAGCGCCCCCGCGCCACGGCCGTGCACACGCCGAGGAGCACGCGAGGAGCAGGGAATGCCGGCCGGGGGCGAGCGGGGCAGAGTCAGGGGAGACGAGAAACGGAAGAGGTGAGAAGTGGCGAGAGGGAGGGACGGAGGGATGGAAAGGAAGGGAAAAAGGCCCTCTTTTCTCGCCGGCTTCTTTTTTCACCTCGCAGGCGGGCGGACGGGCGGCACGGGAGGGGAGGCAGAGCCAGCGGGTGAGGCTGCCGGGTGGGGCCGGAGGTGGGACTGGCCAGTGGGCGGGCGGGTTCTCTGGCGGGTCCCACCTCGGTTCGTGCAGGCTCTGGAGAACGTTGGTGGTCTGGTCCCGTTTGCGCATGGCACCCTCTGGTTCGACTGAATTCTGCAGGCGGGCCTGCTGTAAAGGAAAGAACCGAGCGCTTCGCGGCCTGTGTCACGTGCGCTTTTTTCCCTTGACCAGGCGACTTGGGTAGGTTACCCGCTACGTGCTTGTAGAATACCCTAGAAACGCCGGGGTAAAAGTAAATCTGTGAGTGAAGCTCTTCCATATTTGCTGCAATATGTGGAAGAGACCTACCAACTTTAAAAATAACCACAATTCTTTGTATATTGTCATGCAAAATTCTTAGGTTTTTTTACTGTGGAATTTAACAAAAGAGCCCTTGTATAAATGTTCTATCATTGTTGATGTGTTTTTTTAGATATGTGCCAATAGAGGCTCTATGTTTATTTGAATTTGCGGTTGGTGTCTTGTTTGGACTCAGTCAGTGGTAATGCACATGCCAGCTCATAGCCGTAATGGAAGTAGTAACGGATGTGTCAGTACATGGTCGTAAAGTCAATAGTAACGGATGTGCCAGCCCCTTAGCGTAATATGGACGCCAAAAAAGTAGGTGGCACTGCGTTTTTAGTTGTATACGATCCTTTTAAATATTTTGGCATTAATTATGTATTCTTTTAGATGTGTGCAAGAAGAACGACGCAGGAGATTTGCTTCTATTGAAATTTGCGGCCGGCGCCTCATTGTTCAAACTCGGTCACTAGTGACGGACGTGCCAGCCCATAGTTATGATATGGACGCCAAAACAATACATGGCAGTGCGCTTTTAGTTGTACACAATCCTTTGCAAATATTTTGTCATAAACCGTGAAATCTTTTAGATATGTGTCAATGGAACGGTGCATGGGGGTCTACTTTCGTTGAATTTTGCGGTTGGTGCCATGTTGTTCGAACTAGTAATGACGGAAGTGCCAGCCCAAGGCCGTGACATGGACATCATAAGATTGGTTAGCATTGCAATTCTAATTATACATAGTGAATGACTAAATTATGCATATGAGCACTTCTCGTCATGGGGATTCGACTCATACATGGAGTGTGTAGTTGTCATTAGCATGTCTCTAAACCCTGATCCCGCTAGACGAAACATGGCTAGTGGGTGGTGATGCAAGTGTTTTTATTTGAAGAACTCTTCAAGGCTTGTTTGGAACATAAAAAAATTAGGGTTGAAATCTTATAGAAATCCTTTCTATGAGGCCCTTAGCATGTAGGAATAGATCTATGGAACCATATAGAAACTTTTGTTTTCCTTCACTTTTTGGAGTATTCTAAAACCTCATGTTAACATGTCTTTAAGGGGTCAATCATGTTAAAATTCATTTAAGAAGTCCAAGGTAAGATCCAAGAAATATTTCCTACAAACTTCATATAGTACATCCCATCATTTAAACAAGGTACGCACAGTTTTTAGACAAGTGTAGGTAACTTTATCGATGTTATCATTGGAAGAAAAAACTTTGTCAATGTGATGATTATAAAACATGTAACACAAACCCATAGAAACATGCATAAAGAGATTTTCATTGAACCAACCTCTCATCTTTTGAATTAAAAAACTAGCAAGTAAGAGATTTGTCAATCTAGGGACGGAACTTCAATAAACAAATCAATCTATTGTTGGATGGTTAACAGATGATTGTATTCCCCACCCACAGTTTGTCGCTTTGGTGTCTCATTAATACGGGTTGTGTTTCCAGTTGGAGGAATTGCTTTATCTATAAATAGATGCGTGTGGTGACTCTGCCAGATTTCAAGCTCTACGACTCTTCTCTTCATTAGATATTGTGCAAGGTTCAGTACATTCTTGTGTTTATGTTGCATTTGGTGTTGACGGTGCATAGTACTGCGGGTGGCCTAACTGCCGGGAAGCCGGCCACCATGTTGGGCTACACGACATGCAACTGTTACCAATTAAAAATTTATCCTACCGCAAAGACATCCTAGGAACATTCTTAGAAGATAGGTATGAGATTACCACTAGACGTGCAGTCCCTCGTGGCGAAAGAAGAGTAGGAGCACAACGTCCCCCGGAGTTGTCTCCTCCTCCCCGTCGTTCTCCCACGTACAGGTGATCCCTCGAACAGGCTTGTCGGAGCAACGCCAAGCGCACTACCTCTAATAGTATTTGCGCGTAGAGGAGGAACGCTCGGCGGCGGACTGATAGGTCCGGTAGCATAGCCCGGGCATGGAGAAGTGGCTAGATGCAAATCTTGTAGTTCTAGCCAGGGCAACTCTTGCTCCCACACAACTTTCCTAGCACCAAGGGTGTCTCTCCACTTATATATTTGCTGCAATATATGGAAGAGACCTATAGACTTTAAAAATGACCATTAATTGTATGTATTTTCATATAAATTTCTTAATTTTTAGAATTTATCAAAAGAATCCTCATATGGATGTTTTATAATCACTGGTGTATTTTTTAGATATGTGCCAATAAAGGCTCTACGGTTATTAGAATATGCGGTTGGTGTCTTGTTTGGATTCAGTCAATGGTAACGGATGTGCCATCCCATAGTCATATTGGCAGTAGTAACGGATATGCCAGCCTATAGTCGTAATGTCAGTGGTAACGGATGTGCCAGCCCATGGCGTAATATCGGCGCCGGAACGACAGCTAGTAGTGCGATTTTAATTGTACACTATCCTTTGCAAATATTTTGCCATTACTCGTGTATTGTTTTATATATGTGTCGGTAGAACGGAGCATGGGGATCTTCTTTTGTTGAAATTTGCGTTGGTGCCTCATTGTTCTAACTTGGTCAGTGGTAGTGACGGATATGCCAGCCCATAGTCGTGATATGAACGCCAAAACGGTAGCTGGCAGTGCGCTTTTAATTGTACATAATCCTTTGCAAATATTTTCCATTAATCATGTATTCTTTCCGATATGTGCTAGTAGAACGGTGCATGGGGATCTATTTTTGTTGAAATTTGTGGTTGGTGCCTCATTTTTAGAACTCCATCAATAGCCATGGAAGTGCTAGCCGACGACCGTGATATGGACATCATAAGATTGGTTGGCATTGTAGTTTTAATTATACACAATGAATGACTATATTGTTCATATGAACACTTCTCGTCATAGTGATTTGTGGCATATATGGAATGTGTGGTTGCCATTAGCATGTCTCTAAACACTGAGCCCGCTAGACAAAACCTTGCTAGTGTGTGGTGATGTGGGCTTTTTTGCTTGAAAAATTCTTTAAGGCTTGTTTAGAACAAAAAATATTAGGGTCAAAATCTTATAAAAATCCTTTCTACGAGGTCCTTAGGATGTTGGAATAGATATGTGGAACCATATAGAAACTTTTATTTTCCTTCACATTTTGGAGTATTCTAAAACCTTATGTTAACATGTCTTTAACGATTCAACCATGTTACAACTCATTTAAGAAGTCCAAGGCAAGATCCAAGAAAATATTTCCTACGAAATTCATGTTGTACATCCAATCATTTAAAACAAGTTATGCACAAATTTTAGACAAGTATACGTAACTTTATCGATGTTATCATTCGGGAAAAATACTTTATCAATGTGATGATTATAAAACATGTGACACAAACCCATAGAAAAATGCATAGAGCAATTTTCGAACCAACCTCTCATATTTTGATATAAAAACTAGCAAGTAAGAGATTTGTCAATCTAGGGAGAAAATTTCAATAAAAAAATCAGTCTATTGTTGGATGGTTAACACATGATTGTAATCCCCACCCACAGCTTGACACTTTGGTGCCTCGTTAGTATCGATTGTGCTTTTAGTGGGAGGCAATGTTTGTCTATAGCGAGATGCATGTGGTGACTGACGATAACCCACAAGTATAGGGGATCACGACAGTCTTCACAGGTAGTATTTCACCCTAATTTATTGAT
>CBMN010068952.1:56-16454 GCA_000582825.1 Hordeum pubiflorum
GACGCAGTCTCAAGCCACATCAGCCCCCTGGACCGGATGGGTTCCCGGCAGAGTTTTACAAGAAATGTTGGCATATCATTAAGGGAGATCTTATGCCTTTGTTCCATGACTTGTTCATCGGACATTTACAGCTCTTTCACCTAAACTTTGGAACAATAACGTTGTTGCTAAAGAAGGAGGAGGTTGTGCGCATTGAGGAATTCAGGCCGATAAGTCTACTCAATGTGAGATCCAAAATCTTTACCAAGGTTGGCACGAATAGGTTGACGCGGATTTCCCATTCGGTGGTACAACCAAATCAAATGACTTTCATGTCAGGGTGACACATCCTAGAAGGGGTTATTATCTTACAAGAAACTCTTCACGAAATCCATTCGAAGAAATTGGATGGGGTTATTTTCAAAGTGGATTTCGAGAAAGCGTATGATAAGGTCAAATGGCCCTTCCTCCAACAAGCCTTACGTATGAAGGGATTCAATGAAGCCTGGAGGATACAGGTGGATTCCGTCATTCAGAAAGGTAGTGTTGGGATTAAGGATGAATGATGACACAGGTCATTATTTACAGACATATAAGGGCTTAAGATAGGGAGACTCGATGTCTCCTGTTCTGTTCAACATAGTAGCGGATATGTTGGCAGTCCTTATTGGTCGGGCTAAAGAGAATGGCCAAGTAGGAGGACTAGTTCCGCATCTTGTCAATGGGGGAGTGTCCATACTACAATACGCGGCTGACATAATTATATTCATGGAACATGATCTCGCAAAAGCTAGGAATCTGAAGCTTGTGCTTTGTTTATTTTAACAATTGTCGGGACTCAAAATCAATTTTAACAAAAGCGAATTGTTCTGTTCTGGTAGAGCCAAAGAGGAACTAGATGCATACATACAACTGTTCGGTTGCGAAATGGGTTCCCTTCCGTTTAGTTACCTAGGGATTCCAATTCACCATCGCCGATTGTCGAATAAGGAGTGGAAGTGCATTGAGGATAGATTTGAAAAAAGGCTAAGCTAATGGAAGGGCAAGCTTATGTCCTATGGAGGTTGGCTAGTGTTGATAAATTCGGTTCTGACGAGTCTGCCGATGTTCCTTCTATCCTTCTTTGAAGTACCGGTAGGGGTACGGAAAAGATTAGACTTTTATCGACCTCGCTTCTTCTGGTAATGGGATGAGGTTAAGACGAATACAGATTGGCCAGATGGGATATTATTTGCAAACCCAAGGACCAAGGTGGGGTAGGGATCGAGAACTTAAAAGTTAAGAATAGATGCCTGCTTAGCAAATGGCTATTCAGTTTATGTGTCGAAACTGAGGGTGCGTGGGTATAAATTTTGCGTAATAAGTACCTACAATCTAAGACATTGGCCCAGGTTACCGCTAGACCTAATGACTCGCCGTTCTGAAAGGGGTTAATGAGGATGAAAGCAACGTTTTTCCACAGGGTGAAATTCATCATTGGTAACGGTAACACGACTAGATTCTGGGAAGATGCATGGTTAGGGGAGATGCCCTTGGCCTTACAGTATCCCTCTCTGTATAATATTGTACAACGTAAGAAAGATTATGTCGCTACAGTATTACAATTTGTTCCTCTTAATATCCAATTCAGGAGGTCTCTGGTGGGGGAACGTTGGAACTCGTGACTGCACTTGGTCCGCAGGTTGATGGATGTTCAACCTTCTGACCAATAAGATACCATTCACTGGAAATTATCTACGAATGGTACTTTCTCGGTGAAATCTATGTATTTGGACCTAATTGATTCTAGGCCAATCCCGAGATCACTACATATCTGCAATATTAAAGTTCCGCGTAGGATTAATATCTTCATGTGGTTTGTCCACAAGGGAGTGATATTGACCAAGGATAATTTGGTAAAGCGAAGGTGGGTAAGCAGGATGAAACTATACAACACCTCTTTCTCGATTGTCCGTTAGCAAAACTATTATGGCGTACGTTGCCTATAGCCTTCAACGTCAACCGATTAGCATTAACACGTTATTTGGGACGTGGCTAAATGGAGTGGAATCAAATATAGCAAGACATATTCAGATATGGATATGTGCACTATTTTGGGCTATATGGAACAACAGAAATGATACGATATTTAATGCGAAAAACTTTATCAACTTTTTACAGGTTATCTACAGAGCCACTGCTTGGGTCCGTACGTGGTCGTCACTCACTCATGCGGACTCTAGGGAGCTTTTGGTTACTGGGTGCAACCATTGGGAGACGGTAGCACGGATTATCTTCAACCGATTTGGATGACGAACTAATAATAGGCTAGGTGTCTAGTCATCATAGCCTGTTTTTTATCGGCGGTTGTGACATATTTTATTATCTTTCTATGTTGGGCTCCATTTGTGAGCGAGTTTTGGATCTCAGACTTCGTTTTCGCACTTTTATTTAATAAAATTGATGCATGCATCACTCTGATGCAGAGGCCGGGGTCATCCTTCTTTTCAAAAAAAAATGACGACTTTGCTAGAATGCATTTTTTGGTCAAAATTACCGTATTGACGGTTATCATGACTACCAGTCCGATATGCAGACTCTGCTAGAGATGCTATAAACTAGGGTCGAATGACTGATCATGGCTTTAACCTCCCAACATAATAAAGGCTCTTTTGGCTCTTTTGGTTTAAATAAATATTTTAGGAATTTTACGGATAAGATTTTTATAGAAAAAAATCTCTTTGAGGCGTTTGGTTTGTAGAAATAGATTTCAATTTCTATATAGGATTGGTTTCTATCCTTCATATTTGAAAGAAAAAAAATACTCAGACTTATTGAAAAACTATTATCTAATGAACCAAAAGACATCTCATTTCTTTTAGGAACTAAGAAATAGGAGTATATTACTATCTCATTTTCTATGACTTTTCTACCCCTATCCTATGAACAACGAAGGCCTTATACACAGAACACTGTACATCATGATGACGAATGCAACTACTCATAATTGAGAGATTACCACCATTAGAAAAAAGATTGTTTCTTTACATGCCATTTGAAAAAGATTGTTTTCCTTTTACATGATCGACCATTGGGGAAGTACGGATACGTCATGGTGAAAAAGCAGAGGTGAGCTGCGCTACCAGAGTCGATGGAAGAACATTTAACGAATACTGCACTTTACTCCCGTACTCGAGTGCCGCAGTGTGATAAGTCTTGCTTTCAAATCAAACTCGCCTTAGCTGATCTCTGCACAGATCTCTTACCGTCCCAATGCATCAACATGATGATGAGATGCATTCAAGAAGGTGCAGAGGTCTTCACTGCTCTATGTATTGCCAAGAGCAACCGTCTAGAGCAGTAGCAGTACTACATGATCTATTCAAACCTCCATCATCATGGCACGTCACTCCATTCTCCAAGATTCGATGTGAACAATGATCATATCTTTTATGAGATTTTGGAAATCGTCAATAACGTGATAATGTTTCCTTTCTGGATCCTGTGCATTCCGCATACACTTCTTCAACATCTTGACCGGCTAGTACGTACTATAATACTCCTCTGTATCTGTAATCAAGGCTCAAGTTCAGCTCACTTTTGTGTTTTTTTTATCATACTTGGACCAATTTACCTTTAAGGATAATGAATCTGAAATAAAGAAATTTCTGAGGAATCCACATGACACTCCAGATCCTGGTCAGATATTATTCCTGTAACGGAGTTCATTTCTTAAATGAATCTAGTAGTAGTACTGCTCCATTTGAGATATGGAGAGCAGGCACGAGTTACCATACTGTCCATACCACAGAAGGGCAGGTACCTCGAGCAGAATAATCCAAGATTTGGGTTCTTGATCTTGGAACCCAGCAGCAGATATGTCCGGCTCTGCCTGACAGAGCCAACTGAAGTCGCAGCATGATGTTCTTCCTTCCTCCATTCCTCTGAAGCCGGTGCATGATCATGGCGGGAGACTGAGAAGAATGGTGAAGCAGTACAAGGAGGGGAAAACAAAAGCCTGCCATCGATGTGCACCTTCCCTCAGAATACGAATGCACTGTGAGGAGGACAGAGTGAGGGTCTCAACTTGGGTCATTACTAGGAGGACATGAGCTCAGCTGTACTTCACTCTGTCACATAGACCTGTCACATTTTCCTCGCTACTGGTACTCTACTCCGTTGGCAGGAATTATTTGTTGTGTGTGTCGTGTTGCATGTATGGAGTATTTTAGGGCATGCCTCCTTAATTTGCAGAGTTTGTTACAGTTCACGTCAGCTGTCGGCAAACTCACTGTTTTGGCTCTTGTGTCAAAGTTTAGCATGATTTGACTCTCTTTAAAAGTTTAACACAATCAGACTATTTTTTAATAGCGTCGACTGTCATGCATTTGCGTTATATGGGAGACGTCATGGTCCGTGACTTTCGTCCCTTGCTAGAGACGCCAAGTCCCATGCGGGAAATGACAAGGAGGAGACGCAAGGATCTCCCATAAAACCCAAACACCACGATGGACGTCTCATAAAAAAATATCGGATCGTGCCAAATTTTCAGGTAAAAGGGTCAAAACAGTTATTTTCGTCTCAACCGTCAACGGTGTAATAAAAGCTTTGAGAATGATAGATTCACTCTCCTTCACCTGATCATACATAGGTAGTTCAGCCTGGTTCTTGACTGGTTATATGGAACTCTTGAAAATTAGCCTAAGAGCAGTTGTAGGAAAGTCATCAAAAGCTTTTGAATCGCATAATAATAACCGCTAATATGCAGAGAGGGAACTAAATAACAATTTTAATAGAGTCGCCATCCACCTCTCAATCGCCAAAAAATTTGTAGTCTCCTTCATATGTGGGCTCCCCGCCTTCGTATTTGGGGTCTATATTTGGAGCCTCCTTTGGACCTTTCCTCCAAATCCAACTGTTAGTGTCGGAGGGAAGTTTTGGCTTCTTCCTCATTGCGTCATCCATGATATATGAAGCAACCCGTCCTTCAATGCACCACCGACGACAAGCACCCAACGATGAATGACACGGTCGCTTCCTTGAATTCCCATGGTGGATCGTCGGACTGCCGTCATGGGTCGCCACGTCCTCCTCTCCCGTGTCGCCTCCTTGCCTACCCACTGCACATGTGTCGCGTGGGCCTGGGCGTAAGACGGCCCATGAGGAGCAAGACCCCACGACTCTGCTAAGAAGGCCCGGAAGAAGCTGCCAAGGTCCCTGGGCCGACTCGAGTATAGGCCCGGCTCAGGAGGTCATGGCCCAAGCCGGCTTAAGAGGATGCAGACTTAGGAGACCCACTCTGATCAAGAGGAGGGAAACGGGCACAACCCGGATTCATTGTAACCCTAGAGGCTTGACTCGTTATATAAGGGCAAGCCCCGGGGCGTCCAAAAGGACAGATCCAAGTTAGAACCCCCGAGAGCTAGGTAGCAAAAGCAACCCTTGTAATCAAGATCTTGACATCAATAAGCGAAACAAAGAGCAGGAGTAGAATTTTACCTCACTAGAGGGGCCGAACCTGGGTAAATCGTCTCTCTCGTTCTGATCAACCCCATCCAGGGCTTCACCTAGCTGCAATGGCCTGGCAACTAAGTTCTCCTATGAGGACACTTGCCGTGACATCCCCACGACAGTTGGCGCCCACCGTGGGGCCTGCACGCAAGGGAGTCATCATCTTGGAGGGAGCACTTCCTAGGACGGAGCGACTCGTCACCGGCCGGCTTAGGAAGAGCTGGCGCGGGAAGTTCTTCTTCATCGACGACGAAGGCTGGGGTCCGGAAGCTGACTCTCTCGAGTCAAGTTGTCGGGTCTCCTTTGGCAAGGTCAACACCTTCGTTGGCTTTGTTGCTGGATCTGAGCAGGAGTCCGAGCGGCGACTCCATGACGGGAGGCGCCACGATCGTCCATCTGACAGTGAATCATCAGTCGGCGACAACAACTATACCAACATCAAATCCATCCTTCCCCTCTTCGAGGATAGGCTTGGAGGGTGCTTTGATGAGGAGGGTTACCCGATCTCCGAAGGGTTACCACGTCATGCTGTAGTCTACATGGCGGGCAATAAGCAGAACCCAACAGCTTGAGGACCCAATCCAACTGAGGACAACCCATCGGGCCAGAACCCGCCATCCAACTCTGGAACTAGCGCTGGAGGTTTGAGCGCTCAAGGGGTCACAGAAGCACTCGCAGTGCTCAACAAACTCCTCGCGGAGTCGATTACAATGGAAAACGCAGTGGCACACACTGCTGAAATTGAAAAGTGTTGTGAACAGCTTGCGAAGGCTCAGTAGGATATCATGGGTGAAACTGCATGCCTCGCGAAAATACAGAAAACCGTGCTCGAGGAGAGCCAGTGCTTGGAGGAGCATCAGGTTCACCTCAACTTTTGCCATCACGCAATCATTACTGTCAACCAGAGGAGACAACATAGTCGTTTCAAGACTCCAGGAGGGGTAATGGAGCCTCGTAACCTGTTCTAGACGCCGCCACCTGTCCAACCTACTACAGATGCTAATCTACGAGCTGGCTTAGGAGCAGCCGGGGCCGGCGTGCCACCAGTTATAAATCGTCAGCAGGCGCCTCAGGATCAGCTCCAACAAATCCAACAGCAGGTGCAGCAGCCAACAGCATGTTTCCATACGCCTCCTAGTCACTTCTCCAACCCGGTGGCCAACTTATATGCACCTACGTAGAATTTGTCAATGATCCCAATCAAAGGTAATACTCCATTCGAGATCGAAGCAAGGGAAACAATTCAACTGTTGCAGACCGTAGTCACGTAGCAGGCGAACTACTCCAACAGTCCCAATAGACTGCACTCAACGCCGTTCAACAGCCAGAGGGTTTCCAGTCGACATGGAGAGTCAACCGTTACAGCAGGGTCGAGCACCACACGGAGTCGCCGGGAGCGACAGGTGCAGCAGCAACAACACAGGCAAGCAGGTTCGAATGCACAGGTCATAGTCGACAGCGCACGTACAGCTCGTGCAGCTAATACTGGTAACGTAAGGGTGGATCATACTCACCAGGAAGCAGGCAACACGAGAGTCCCACCCACCACTAACATCCTAGTTCCTACTGCTCCTGGGTCTGGCTTTGTCAGTAGAACCATTGGTACCCAGTGCCTCGCGCTAGCCCTGAGGAGCGAGCACATCCCCATAGATTTCAAAGGTCCCCGCAAAGGTGCCTAATTATACTGCCGATATGGGGCCAGCAGACTGGATTGAGAGCCATGAGCTAGCCATGGACATCATGCAGGTGAGCGATGGAGTCTGCGCCAAGTATCTCACTATGATTCTTGAAGGACCTGCCTGCACATGGTTGAAGAACTTGCCCGCAAATTCAATCAACACGTGGCAGGAGTTGAAGGAGCGTTTCATCAAGAACTTTCAGGGGACTTGTAAACGCCCAACCAACATAGTCGATCTTGAGCAGTGTATTCAGAAGGAGGGTGAATCAGCTCACCATTGGGCATGCCGTGTCGTGGAAATCATACACTCGTCCGAAAGCATTACACCTTAGACCGCAGTACTCGTCTTGGAGAAAAAACTGCAGGTTTGAGCCCTTGATCCATAAGCTGGGACGCATTAAGCGCACTGTTAGGGACATGAGTGAGCTCATGAACGCGATGACCAAGTATGCCGAGTCTGACAAAACCAAAGATTCAGATTCAGATGATGACAAGTCTGGCAAGGGCAAGAAGAACAGCGACACGGGTCACCAAAACAACAATGGGAACCACAACAATGGTAACAAGCGCATGTGATGGAAACTCCAACTTGGTAGCCAATACCAACATGGGTTACAGGAACCAGCGTCAGAATAACAACTCCGGTTTCCAGATACATTCTCAAGGGTATCACCCGACGAACTATCAGCACACGTTGAAGGCACCGTGTCCCAAGCACAGCAGGCCCAACCGTCCGTCTACCCACTCATGGGAGGACTGTTACGTCATGCAGGAGTTCAAGAATGCAGGTTTTGGTGGTAATAAAATCGATGGTCCCCCTGGTGGTCACCCAGGTAACCCCTGTGGCAACATGGGGGTTGGAAATCAGGGACATGTCAACCACAGAGCTGGTCAAGGACAGCAGAACAACAATGGACCTGTTGGATTCCAGAGTAATCCTAAGCAGCTAAACAGTGGGCAGTATCACGTCTTCACCGCGTGAACCTGCAAACGTGATTGCAAGCTGGAGCGTCGCGTAGTTAACATAATTGTTCCCACTACCCCTCAATGGTTGCATTGGTCTGCACAACCTATAACTTGGAGCAGGGCTGATCATCCTTCGTACGTGGAGAATCCAGGCGCTTTAGCTTTGGTCATAGCTCCACAAGTGGGAGGTTATACATTGACCAAAGTACTGATGGGTGGTGACAGCAGTATTAGCATACTGTATTACGACACTTTCAAGCGGATGAATCTCCTGGACTCTCACCTACAACCTTCATCTACTGTCTTTCATGGAATTGTCCCCAACAAGTCTGTTCTGCCAGTCGGCAAGATCTATCTAGAGGTGGCCTTTGGGACTGAGAAAAATTTCAAGTCTGAGATACTGGCATTTGCGGTCGTCAAGTTCCCAAGCCCATATCATGCTCTGTTTGGTAGGCCGGCTTATGCCGGTTCATGGCTCGCCCTTGTTACATTTACCTCAAACTCAAAATGCCTGGCCCAAGGGGAACTATTACTGTTTACGGTAACCGTGCCATCGCACAGGAGTGTGAGCAAAGTGATGCACTGTAAGCAGAAACAACTTGTGCTACAGAAGAATCAAAGCTTTATACTTCTCAGGTTGATCCAGAGGATTTGACTTCCTTGAAGAAGCCTGCCATAGAGTCTAAACTGAAATTTGAGTCTGCTCAAGATACCAAACAGGTTGACTTTACCCCTGGTGATTCCTCCAAGCAGTTCACTATTGGGGCGCATCTCACTAATAAATAGGAAAGCGCGCTCATNGAGTTCATCCGTGAGAATCGGGACAGCTTCGCATGGAAACCCTCTAACATGCCTGGTATACTGAGAGAACTCGCGGAGCACAGCTTAAATGCTGACCCCAGGATGAAACCAGTCCGACAATTCCTCTGTCGCTTCAATGACGAGAGACGCAAGGCCATTGGAGAAGAAGTAGCCCGACTTTTGGCCGCTGGCTTTATTGTTGATGTTTTCCACCCGGAGTGGTGTGCCAATCCAGTCCTCGTGCTAAAGAAGAATGGAACTTGGAGAATGTGTGTGGATTACACAGACTTTAACAAGGCTTGTCCTAAGGATCCGTGCGCCTTACCATGGATTGACCAGATTATTGACTCGACAACTGGTTGTGAGTCTCTATGTTTTCTGGATGCTTATTCCGGCTATCATCAGATCAAGATGAAGCAAGAGGGCCAAGAGAAGACGGTGTTCATCACCCCTTTTGAGCATTTTGTTACATATCAATGCCCTTTGGTCTGAAGAGCACCAGCACAACTTATCAACGTTGCGTCCAGAATTGCCTTAAGTCACAGATTGACCGCAATGTCCATGCTTATGTCGACGACATTGTAGTCAAGTCTTAGAAGAGTGACACTATGATCGCTGACCTGAAGGAAACATTCACCAATCTCTGGGTGTATCAGATGAAGCTGAATCCGGCAAAATGCGTTTTTGGGGTCCCTGCAGGTAAACTGCTTGGTTTCATTATTTCCGAGCGTGGTATTGAGGCCAACCCGGACAAGATTCAAGCAATCTGCATCATGCGTAAGCTGGCTAGTCTCAAGGAAGTTAAGAAGCTGACAGGGTGCATTGCCCCTTTAAGCCATTTCATAAGCGGGCTTAGTGAGAAGGTCATACCCCTCTACCGGCTTTTGAAGAAGACTGATACTTTTGACTAGACTGACAAGGCCACCGAAGCTTTTGAGGCTCTCAAGAGACAACCCTCAAAAGCACCCATCTTAGCGGCTCTTGTATTGAAGGAACCCATGCTGTTGTACATCGCTGCGAACAATAAAGTTGTTAGTGCAGAAGTGGTGGTAGAGCGCAAGGAGGAAGGCAAGGAGTATCATGTCCATCGGCCTGTCTATTACATGAGCGAAGTCCATATGGAGTCCAAGCAGCATTACCCCCATTGGTAGAAGCTGGTGTTTGGTGTATTCATGGCTAGTCGGAAGCTTAAGCACTATTTTCAAGAGAATCCTTTTACAGTCGTCACTTCTGCACCTTTGGCAGATATTATTCACAACAGGGATGCAACTGGTCATATTGCTAAGTGGGCTATCAAGCTGGGTGACTACCATATCAAGTATGTGCCCAAGACAGCAATCAAGTCACGGGCTTTGGTGGACTTCATCAATGATTGGACTGAGTTGCAAGCACCACCAGACAATCCAGATACTAAGTATTGGACCTTGCATTTTGACGGGTCTCGGCAACTGGAAGGCTCTGGGGCTGGAGTTGTTTTAACTTCTCCCCATGGAGATAAGTTTCGTTATGTTCTGCGGTTATTATTTCCATGCACTAACAATGCTGCAGAATACGAGGCTTTGCTTCATGGCTTACGAGTCGCCAAGGAGATGAGTATAAGTCGCATCAGATGTTTGGGAGACTCCGACCTTGTTTCAACTTGGGATTCCAAAGACCCAGTCATGCCAGCATATCGCTGAGCAGTCACGGCTATTGCCGGTCACTTTAATGGTTACCAGGTTGACCATATCGATCGACGACTCAACGAGGCGGCAGATGCTTTTGCACGTCTTGGTTCTCAGAATAAGCCGGGGCCTCCCAATGTTTTCCTGGACGAGCTTCACAGTCCATCTGTCAAGTTACCTATAGAATAAGACCTTGCTAATCCAGATCCTGGGTCTGAGCTGGTGGCGGTTATTCATGACACTCTAGCATGGTCCGAACCTTATTTAGCATAAATTACGTGGCGATTTACCTGATGATGAAGTCTTGTCCAAGAAGATCCATCGGCGTTCCAAGGCATACACAATTATTAATGGCGAGTTACATAAAGTCAGCACCATAGGCGTTTTGCAATGCTGTGTTTCTCCAGAAGAAGGCCAACAGATACTCCTTGGTAGCCAAGGCTTTTCGTCATGGATTTTTCTAGTTGGCCGCACACGCTGACGCAGAACATATTGTTCGTACGTGTGATGGATGCCAGAGATATGCTAGGCAAGATCATATGTCGGCACAAGCCCTTCGGATGATTCCTACCACTTGGCCGTTTGCAGTCTGGGGGATGGACATGGTTGGTCCTTTCAAGATGTCCAAATGCAAGAACACCCACCTCTTGGTCGCAGTTGACAAATTCACCAAGTGGGTGGAGGCAGAGCCTATTAGTAGTTGTGACGCAGAGACCACAGTCAAGTTCTTGAAAAAGATCATCTTCCGGTTCGAATATCCTCACAGTTTAATCACAAACAATGGTAGTAACCTCTCTGAAGGAGCTATGGAAAAGTTTTGTGGCAAGGAACACATCCGTCTGGATCTCGCTTCAGTAGCTCATCCCCAGTCGAATGGACAAGCTGAACACGCAAATCAGGAATTGCTCAGAGGTATCAAGCCCAGACTCAAGGTGCCTTTGGAACGCATACCATGATGTTGGGTTGAAGAACTCCCAGCTGTTTTATGGGGTATACGGACAACTCCTAACCGGTCGAATGGTTTTACACCTTTCTTCATGGTCTATGGTGTAGAAGTTGTATTACCAAGTGATGTATATCATGACTCACCAAGGGTAGCCGCTTACGTCGAGACTGATAATGAAGCAGCTCGACAGGACTCCATTGATGACCTTGAAGAGGCACGTGATCTTGCAGCATCAAGATCAGCGATATATCAGCAGGACCTACGTCGCTATCATAGCCGTAGAGTCCGTACTCGTACTTTCCACGAGCGTGACTTAGTGCTCTGTCTAATTCAAAAGAAGATAGGAATGCACAAGGTTTCCCCTCCATGGGAAGGACCCTTTGTTGTCTGCAAGAATCTGGGCAATGGGTCTTATTACCTCATTGACATAAGTGAGCATGCCAAATCATGTACCTCCGAGGAAGAAACACCTCGGCCATGGAACATAGCTATGATGTGTCCTTATTACACATAGTTTTTCTATCCAGTTTTTCAATAGCTTGTACTTCCAATATGGTTAATGAATAAAGATAGTTTTTCCTCATACGTGACTTTTGTGTCATCACATATTATCTGTGCATTGAGTACTTACTATCTATATGGTTATTTGGGGCTGCTAACTTACAAAGTTCAGTTTAACCATTGCAACCTGACACATCTACGCCGACTCATAGTTTTATCCTTCTTAGCTAGAAGCTACTCGCACCAAAATGACTCGGCTGTGCACCTCTTAGATCAATCACCTTTGATTCCTTTTCCAAGGACCTAGTGGCACCCTGCATCTACTTGAGTTTGATCACATTGGTTATGTCATACGAACGCCGGCTTATGAAAAAGTGCAATAGATAAGACTGGCAAGGCATAAGCTGGCCTTTTGGGAGGCTTTCCAGTTTTCTCCCAAACATACGTAAGTGTTCAATGAAGCACAAAATAAAGGAGTTGTTCCAGGCTTGATGGTTCCTGCTGGCTTGGGGGCTAGTTCCGGTGTCTCGTCCGTCTCGGTATCCTCGCCACCATTGGCTCCTCTACTGGAAATCTAATATAGGGCTTGAAGAGGCCCGTATTCATCATCAGCACTTGGAGCTCGAGGAGGTGCCGGCATGGCAGGGGTACCTGAGCCGACAGGAGCTGTAGAAGTTGACGGTGCAGCCGGGTCAGAATTCTTGCTTCTTAGATCAAAGGTCTCCAGCTTCATCGTGATTTTCCTCTTATGCTCATCATAGTCCGCCTGGAGTGTGCTCAAATCAATAGCACGGGCGATGGCACAGGCATGATGTCGGGTCTCCTTCAGAACGACTTGATAATCCTCCTTGGAAAACTCAGAGCCGTCCACCTTGAATTGCGGATACCCGCCGGCTAATAGTTCTGGTTTTAGCTCCAGATGATATGCTTTGGCAAGCGTCAAACCACAAAGGACCCCTTTCCGACAGGCTGATTATTTTTGGATCTGGATCCAAGCCGGCACGACCGAGAGCTCCCTTATGACTTCTGCAAGCTGGTTTGGTGGTTGTGTCCATCCTCTTACAACATTGATGGCTTCACAGCTTCCAATAAAAAATTGCTTGATAAAATTATACAACAGCTTGCGTTTTTGAGGAGCTCTGAGTTGTTCACCATCCCGTGGCTCTGTAAATAGGGGTGAGATGGTTACAACATTATGAGCTGGCATCTGTCAGAAGTAATGCAAAATAGATGGATCAAAGGATACTTACTGAAGATCTTGGTGCATATTTTATTGGTGAGCCGGTTCATCCGGCCTAAGATGGCCTCAGCCTCCTTTACCTTGGTTTTGGCAGCTTCAGCTCGCTGCGTGAGAATTTTCTTCTATCCGGGTGGCTTCACTTTTTAGGTTCTCAAGCTCCATGGTCGCTTGTTTGGCAGCAACATTGGATGCCTGACTCAACTTTTCACCTTCGTCGCATTTGTTCCTCTCCTACAGCAGCTCTTCTCTGAGCCAACCAATTTCTGTGTCAGCCTCAGTGATTGATTTCTGCAAAAACATATATAGTCAGTACACAGTGCATAAGGTGAAGTCCCAGGTTGTTGTGCACAGCTAACACGGCACTTGGGGGCTACACTATTTTCACCTTACAATCTTGGAGAAGTTCTAGGCTACCGTGGACGCTAACCCTGCACTTGGGGCTACAGTATTGAGTTCTTCAAATTATACTGAAGACCCAGCCCATCATTCCACGATGAGCTGGCCCTTGGGGGCTACAATATTGAGTTCTTAAAATTATACTGAAGACCCTTCCCATCATTATATGATGACCCGGCCCTTGGGGGCTACACTACCTACTTGGTCATTTTCTAAAGTTCTCACTAGAGCGGACAACTTTGAAATGAAGGGCTACAGGTATAGGTAGGGGCATACCTCATATTTCTTCTTCAGCAAGGCAACAAGGGCACCCTCTTCATCATGATGGCATGCCAGCCGGGTTATATACTCTTGGTGGAGAGATTTTAAACCCATGTCTTCAAAATTTGTGAGCCGGGCCTCATGAGCGGGCTTGGTTTTCACTGTGGTTTTCACCAGCACGGTGGTGGTCTTAGGAGGGGTATGGTGGTCAATGTGAGTGACTACCACTTCATCTTCCTCCGATTAAAATTGTCCATAGCTGGTGGTGTGTTTTCCATCACCACGTCCGTCGCCGGCTCTTGTGGATCCAGAAGACGTTGGTCATCCAAGACCGGCTCGTCAGGTACAGGAGCAGCCTGAGCCGGCTCAGCCCCTGCTCGCTCAGCCATTGCTGGCTCACCAGTATTCAAGACAACATCATCCGAACTTGCTAACTCTACTGTAGCACTAGCGGCTGCGTGGGTGGTCGGCTTATCCTTCAACACAGCCTTGGCCCTGCTTAAAAGAATAAGGGAAAACATATAAGGCATAAAGACAGTTGCGAGTTATTACTATCCAGACTAAAATACTGGCTTACCCAACATTGATGGTAAAATCAGCATTGGCACTTGAAGCACCAGATGAGGGTGATAACACTACAGGAGCCAGGTCTGAAGGGCTATGGGGAGTCCTCACTTGCCCAGACAGAGGGCAGGAACCAGAGGGGCTGGATTTCTGTGATCGGCGAACCCAACGCGGAGACGGCTCGAGAGAGAGCCCTTCGTGGAGATTCTCTGAGTCGGAACTCCAGGTCTTCCTTTTCTTACTCTCGGCATGCTGTAGCATCTTCAAAGATAAGTGGGGATCCAAATGAGAATATGTATGTGAAAATGGTACCTTTCAAACAACAAGCCGGGTCCTCCTCCTTACCAGAGTCTTAGAATCAGTGATGCTAGGATTTACCTCTGGTTCTGCCGGCTCAGCCCTGCCAAAGATATCCTGAAGAGAGTCGGTGTCAACAAGTTTATTGAAGAGCGGTCTTATGGATTCAAGATCTACCTCGTTCATCTCATAATTTTCCTTCTCTTCTACATCCTCTTTAGAAGTGTTGGGGGCTTGGTATTCCGTCCTCCACGATTCATGGTCAGGCTGCAAAATTACAAGACATCATCTTAGAGGTTATAATGAGATAAAAATAACTCTTGAAGGAATAAAAGAACCGGCTCACCTCAGGTGTCGGGTGGACAGCGGAGAAAGGAGCTAGCCCAACGACTCCAATGTCTTCAATTTTTTCACCAACCAAGCTTTTGATGGCTCTGGTCATTTCCTTTGGGGGAGAGTATGTCTTGAGAAATGCAGATCGTCATCCGTGCTCTCTGAATATGTGCACATAAGCCGGCAGCGGAAACCGAGGGGTTGAATTCTCCATTACATGCAGCAGCGGGTTAGATTAATACCCGTTAGACCATGAGCAATCAATGCATATATCCAATTGTATAAACCTTTGAATTGAGCCCTCTCTTCATCTGGTGCATAGTAACAAAGGTTGTCCTTATATACGAGCCGGCTGGCTAGCACGGTAAGCCAACAGAGGAGATTCACCATCAGGAGAAGTATCCTCGCAGTAAAAGAAGGTCCTATGCTAGCCTTTGGGGTGACTAGCCAGCTTGATGTAAGGAAAGATACAATCCTTCCGTTTTTGTATGGTCACGGTGCCACATTCAACATGAGGGCCATTGCTGCACTTTGTCTATTTGTTGCAATAAAATAATTCTTAGAACAACCCTACGGTTGACTCCATTTGCAGATAAACCTCACAAAAGGTCTGGAAGTTTCTCAAATTGAGAATCAAGTTGGGCCCTAGGTCTTGAGGGTGCAAATTGTAATCACGAAGAAAATCCCTGAAGAACTTGGAACCCGGTGGCCTGAAACCCCGGGACAGATGAGCCGAGAAGACCACAACCTTGCCCTAGCCGGGCTGAGGCCGGGTGTCCTCTTCGGCGGCTCTCCACTCAGTATGCTCCTGAGGCGGCAAGTAGCCAGTCTGCACCAATTCTTGGAGCTGGAGGGTGGATATTTGGGACTTAGCCCAGTTCACCTGTTTCAATTGGCGCATAGATAAACCACTAGCCGACTCACTGGTTTTCTTCCCGTTAGAAGCCATGGTTTTCGAGTGTATGATCCGACAAAACTACAAAGTAAAAACTATATGGGATAAGTTGGCCTGGTCGAACATGAGTCAAATCAGAAGGTAATTCCTGGCTATGGTACAAAAGTAAGCCGGTCACGACATAAGCCGACAAGACTACATGGTGAAGTTAAACAAGATGAGCCGATATGGACTAACACGGGCCAGGGTAAAAATGGCTTATGATTACAGTATGACAAGCCGGCTCGTGGAATGACTATAGGTCAACGAAAAGGCAAACCGACTACATTCCTACGGGCGACTTACGGGTAATATATGCTACTGCTGTAAGGGCATATTTATACCCTA
>CBMN010069645.1:751-13115 GCA_000582825.1 Hordeum pubiflorum
ATACTTGTGGGTCATCACCTCCATCAACAATTTGAAACTCTCCGCCTTTTTTTACTCCTTGATGTTCGAGCGCTTGACGTATGCCTCCTCCTTCCTCAATAAGATGTCCTCGAACCTCTCCGTCAGCTTGGCCGCCGCACCTTCTCGCTTCGCCCCCTCCTCCTGCCACTTCTTTCCCCAAAACCCTCTTCTAACCTTATTGGGTGGTTCTTTGTTCTGTCGGTTGGGTCACCGGTTTCTTCCTCGATGGCTTGGGCGGCGGTCTTGGCTATGTATGTGTTCCACTTTGGTTTCCCATTCAACTTCAACCAACAATGCATGACGGTGAAGTTTGTCTTCTCCAACTTCTTGAACACCGTACACGCTCGAGAAGGCTGCAAAATAAAACATTGTCAACAATTCATATCCGGCTAGTGACCAACAAAACTATGCATATCCAGCAAGTGACCAACAAAACTATGCATATTAGGCTAGAGATCAACAAAACTATGCATATCCAGCTATAAAACTATGCATATCTGGCTAGTGACCAATAAAACTATGCATGTCTGGATACAAAAATATGCATGTCCGGCTACAATACTATGCATATCCGGCTAAATGAACTTAATTGCTCGGTGGTTCGCCCTGCTGTGTGTGGGTGTAGTTGCCGGACTGGGTGGGATCCGAGTCTTTCCACCTGCCCGTCCTCATAGCCACCTCCTCCTCCGCCTCTGTCGTGGATGATGTCGAACATCTCCCTCTCCCCATCGTTGTATGCCTTCTGTGCCCTTTAGGCATAGCACCGAACAGCGTGCGGGCACCCATCTGCTCCCCGCCCATTGTAAGCATTCGGACGAGCTGCAGCCAAGAACACTCCGAGGAGAGCAACGGCGTAGCATTTACATCGACGATGTAAGGCACTTGCCTGGCGGCGGTTGTCGTGGACTTCGTACCGAGATGCTTGCCGGCATAGAAGTACGGAACCTTGTAATGCTCCATCCATGGTGGTGTCTACAGTGAGCGACATCATCGAGGCACCGCGGCGCAGGTCGCGACCTCCACCATGTCCGCGACCAGACCACCGCCACGTCCCCCACTAGCACGCCCTCCGCCGGCCTTCCGCTTCTTGAGTGTTTCCTCCGTTGCGGCCTTCGCTTTGACGCGGCGAGTTTGTCATGTCGTCGAGTTGGTCTTCTAGACGAGCATGATCCTCCAGCACCTCCATCTCCGGCAGGTTCCCTCCGGTTCCATGCGTCGACGGCAAGAAAAGAAGAGAGTGGGGGGAAGAGCAGGAATTGGGTGGAGAGCGGCGGGATAAAAAAAGAGTGGGAATTTGGCCCGGAAACACTGCGTGCGGCTACCAAAAGTGCGGGCTCCGCCATCCTTTTAGGTTGGCCACGGGTGTTAGCATCCGATCCAGACTCACACAAAATCCCCCATGTTTGGTTCCGGTTTGTGAGAAAATAGTGGTCCAGACTGCTCCGCGGGACGGATGAGGGTTGCGCTTGATTGCTTCCGGAGTCCGAACAGCTATTTCTGGACGGATACTATCGGTTTAAGAGTCGTCGTTGAAGATGTCCTTAGACCTTTCAAAAACGATACATCTTCCATCGCAACTTGAAAGAATTTTGATTGCTCATTGGTCGTGGCGACATCGGTTCATGACATCAACCAGGGAAAAATCCGGCGACATCGGTTTATGACATCAACCAAGGCAAAAATCCGAAAGCGTCACCTTTCGGTAGGCCAATTGGACAGTTGACCTCTTGACCTTTATAGTTTCTTTTCCTTTCTATCAGTAACGCCTGGTGCATGCATGCATCATAGTATTGACTTGCCGGCCATCTGGTTGTCGCCTAGGCCAATTGGAGAGTGACACTTCGGGAAAATGTTCTTCCATTGCAACTTGCAAGCATTTTTTTATTACTCATCGGGTTTATTGTCGGTTCCTTCCTATCAATAAGACCATTGGCTCAGTCCTTCGTAGGTGCTTAGTTATAGAAGTAGGGTTTGTATACGTGTGTTTATAGAGATAAGTATATGTATGTATATATCAGTGTCTACGCATGTACTGTGTTATAAGATTTTTTTTTGAACTTTAAGAAGAAAAAAAAACCTGATGCATGCATCTATCATATTGACTTGCGGTGTCAGGCCCATCAAGTCGTCACCCCGCACCCCACCCCAGCCCCATTTGTCAGAAAAGGGGATATTTGTCACCATTAAGTTTCCTTTAGAGCAAGTACAATAGAGCTGAGTCAACGAGCTATAAAAAATAAACTAGTATATTTTTGCTTAGTTGGAGGAAAGAGAAGAGGAGAGAGAAGGTAAGCGGGCTCTTGGTGAAGAGTCAGCTCTAGCACGTACTCCTAGGCACTTTGTGAGAGTGAAAGATGGGTCATATAATAAATAAGTAGTACACTCTTCTAATCAACTATTGTACATGTTGGCTATAAGATGGGCTATAGATGACATGTCAATGGCTTATAGCTAGCAGCTGGCTATACTATTAACCATGCTCTTAAACAACAGCGTAAGAAGTAACGTGAGACTCAAAAGACGAACAATTCCGGATTTCACTACCCATCGTTCTCCATGGTAATGGAAATGTGCATGTCTCGAGGTAGATCCATAAACTATAACACCACGACTCGGTCGTCGCCGCATTTTCCACATGTCAAGTTGCCACCTAAGAACACGTACGTGGAAGATTCTATTGCAAGCCAGTTCCACCTAAGAGGAGATTTCGGGTCTTGTTTAGTTCCTGCAAGTAGTGCAGATGAGACTTCAGACTTTATTTTCGTTCTAGCTTGAATAAAATGCATTATCCCTAAATATAAGTCTTTTTAAATATTCATATACGAATTACATACAGATGTATATAGACATATAAAAAAACTTAAATTTAGGAACTGAGAGAGTAAGTAGGAAGCAGTTGCGGACGTACCTTTCCATGGAGAGAGGACCAGGTGGATGACCAACCGCCCCATCTACTCCCTCCCTTGCCGCCCCAAGGGCGCTTCTCCGAGCAAAGCCCGTGCAACGCCAGGAGGTCCTGCTCGGGGGCAGCATGTTTGTGGACGAGTTGGGGGATGTTACACGATGGTGAAGGAGATGTGTGCTCGACCGGTGGTCTTCGTCCGACGATGCTCAACGGCGGCGTTGGTGGTCCTATGTGGTGATCTTCAATGGCGGCCCCGGCTTGGCTAGGTCACAGGAGAAGAGGGAGTTAGTGCATGTTCCTGTTTGTCAATGATCTCTACATCACACCAGGAAATTTTGTGCCTCGATAGGGGTGATTTTTTCCAGGTTTTCTATAGGGAGTCTCGAGTCTGGTTTGGGGCGGCAAGGTGACGGCACTTTTTTAGTGTAGAAATAATGTTTTCCCCGCTCGTTGGTGTGCTTATCGACGATAGAGCCGTCTCTCCATCAGGTCTTCCAAGATCTGGTCGGTTTAGGTTTCTGTCGGATGTATCTGGATTCTTTCTACTTTTGTGGTCTCGGAGTTTCTACATACCTTTATCAATGGTTTCTTCACCGGGATGGTGATTTGCTTCGTAGATCTCGGTCGTCGACGTTTCTTGGTATGCATTGACGACTTCTTAGTCACTGCTTCTATGAAGTCCTTGGTTTTAAAAAGTTTACTCCACTAAGGCAGTGGCTCAAAGACGGGCTTGAGCTATGCTCACGGCACACCGCCGAAAGATGCAAGAGGAAGAAGACTTCAATACCTCAAAGGATTTGAGTGCAATTTTATTTCTGTACGAGTGTGTTTGTAAGGACATGTGATACTTAATATATGGCCTTAGGGTATCTCCAAAGCGGACCCTCAAACCTTCATTATATGTTTGGACTACAGTGTCCGGGCCACTTTTGTCGTTGAACGGAACCTGTATATGTCCAATTAGCGGTCCGGACGTACGGATTCCGGTATCCAAAAGACAAATGTGAAGGGCTTTGTCGGAATCCGTACATGCACTTGGTCAATCACATGCATGGTCTCTCCCTTCTCTCTCTCCCCCCGAACACACATGCATGGTCCCCCTCTCCTCTCTCTCCTCCCAAGTGAACATAAACCACAAATATCCCACCACATGCATGATGTTTATGTATTTTTTTCTCCTTCCAACCGGATACTATGTGATTAGCACTGGATGGCTCCCTCTATCCACGGACCACGCTTGCATAAAAACGGCGACATTTGATGGACGTGAATTTTTAAAGCTCGGGTTTCCGGACACCCCTTATCCTTACCTTTCAATATTGCTTTGAGATCCATGCTAGACAACTAAGTTGCTACACCAAAATTTCTCTTTTTTGTTTCTTCCAAATAAAACAATATATGAACTTCAAACTTTGCAGCACAATTAAACATTCTAACTAGAATGTGGGAAAAAACTGTCAGATTTTTAGGCCCAACATAAATGTAGGACATGAGACTTTTCTGGTTAAAAAATGTTATTTTTAATATTTGTGATGTACGAAAAAATCCAAAAGTTTTTTCCCACATTCTAGTTAGAATGTTTTGTTGTCCTGTAAAGTTTGAAGTTCATATGTTGTTTTATATGGGAGAAACAAAAAAATGTATTTGCACGAATCGCGATGCAGAAATGAGTGGCTAGATAAGGAGGTGTCTTGAAGCCTATGCTCTATAATATGTTTGCCGACATTTGCGGATCAGCTTTGGAGATGCCCTTAGGCCCTTTAAGAAAAGGATACATTTTCCATTGCAACTTGCAAGGATTTTGATTGCTCATCACCCGTAAGCGACATCGATTTATGACATCAACCAGGCAAAATCCGAAAGCTTCATAGTTCAGTAGGCCAATTGAACAGACGTTTTGGCCTTTATAACCCGTTTCCTTCCTATCAGCAAACACATGTTACATGCATGTATCATATTAACTTGCCGCTGATCAGGTGGTCCCACCCCCCTTCCGGGTAGGTTTCCGTAACGAATGCCACCATTTCCAGGTTGACTTGGATTTTACCAGAGTGAGGTGATGTGTAGGCTTTGCAAAAGGCAGCAACGCTAGGAGAATGTAGAGCCTACTACTCCCTTCGTCCGGAATTATTTGTCGTTTAAATGGATGTATATAGAAATAGTAGGGTTTGACTAACAAGTAATTCCGGACAGAAGAAGTGGGGTAGTTAGGATCAGAGAGCGAAGAAACACGTGGCACTGAAGATTAATTTGTTTTCAAGCCGGGTACATATTCCATTGCAAGGAATTTTGATTACTCACAGGCCGTCGAGGCATCGGTAGTTTACTAGTCAAAATCAAGGCAAAATCCGAAAGTGTCACCGTTGAACAGGAAGTACCAAGTGGTGCCACTCGGGCAATTGGGCGCTTGGCGTCTTGGCCTATGGCTCGTTTCCTCCTATCAGTTACGACTAATGCGTCTGTCGGATTGCCTTGACGTGGGGTCATTACCAGGAAAAACCGGTATCGGTAAACATCTCTCTTGTTTAATTCCTGCAGGTAGTGTAGATGAGACTTCAGACTTTGTTTTACTGGGTAGATTTGGATTTTACTGGCAATCTAGCAAGCGCAGATTCCTCTCCGCGGCCAGGCAGGCTATAAAAAGAGCCGCGTACGTGCATGGAAAGGAAGCCAACACCTGCCAAGTACTCCTATAGGAGACGTAGAGCCTACCAGGGTCAGAGAGGGAAGAACTCATGACTACTACTATAAAGGCAGAAGACCAACTTCAATTATTCTACATATTTGTACTCGCCATCGTGGGCGTTCTGGGCTCGTTCCTCCTGCATGTGCTGGGATCCCTACGCCGGAGGACGAGCACAAGACCCTCCACGCCGTCGTGCTGGGGGTCTACGTGCTCTCTTACACGCTGGTGAGCTACACCATCGGGCTCATGCAAAAATCAGAATACTACTTCAACGAGTTCCCTGTGTGGGCCGTATCCCTGCTCATGCTCCTCGGCGGCACCGACAGCCTCATGGCGTACCGCCTCAGAGACGTGGACCACTGGAAGAGCGTTCACGTGAGGCATCTCATCCAAGGAGTGCTGGTGGGGTACATCGTCGCCAGGTTCGGGCTACATGAATACAAGAAGGTGCTCTGGCCTATCTTGGCCATCAATGTCCTCGAGTCATTCATGCGGATCAAGTCCATGCGCATGGCGAGCAAGACCAACCTTCTCTCGAGGACCGTGAAGCCCATCGCCGACTACATGAAGGAGCACGAGGACCAGCATGAGCAACCCAACCCCCTGACCATGGAAGGCTACCGGTATATCGTCGCCGGCGAGCATAGGCAGAAGAAGAACCATGTGTTAAGGTGCACAGAGATGCAAGACCCGAAGATCACAACCGTGGAGCAGGTCTGGCAGTGCAAGGGGAGCTTACTGCACTCCGAGAGGGGCGTGCGGCTCAAGGATGTGTCTCTCCATGGCCCTATGTAAGATGCTCAACCGAAGGTTCGCCGGCGTCGAGCTTGTTGAAGCGGCGCTTGAGAAGACCCATGACTTTGTGTTTAAAGGTCTGCTCGTCGGCGACACGGCGTACGAGCGGGCGTTCCGGGTCATCGAGGTAGAGCTTGGTTTTGTCCATGACTTGTACTACACAAGGTACCCATACCTCTACTACAAGGCCCGCTACATCGCGCTCTGCCGCCCCTTCGCCATGGTCATTCTTTGCTCCTGGCTCACCTACGAGCTCTACAAGCAATACAGCAAACCTCTCGGCAGTCCCGCGGTCACTCTGAGCACCACTCTGCTTTTGATGATCGTGGTGACATTCTTGGAGGTATTCCAGTTGTACCAGCACCTGGCCTCGGGTTGGTTGAAGGTGGTGTTGATCCGGAGCTACGTCACGAGACCTGCCTGCCAAAGGAGTGGTTGCTTCCTTGATATGATGATCAGTTTTGCTTTGGCATTGAAGGCAACCCGGCCGTGGGAGAACAAGCTTGGACAGTACTCTCTCCTCCAAAATTATGATGCCACATGCCGCATCAGCATCAGCAAATGTATCCATTATGCGACGTTGTGGCTGGTTGACAAGGACAAGAAGGGGCGTAAGAGAGGGAAGCCTGCCAAGCTATCAATACAAGTGAAGCAAACGCTTGTTGATTCCCTTCTCGGAAGCAACGGCCACCTGACAAGCGGGGTAAGGTCGCTGAGAGACAATGGTGTCCACAAGCAGCTCTCATGGGCGTGCAACCCCAAGGACGGGATGGTGACCCACACTATACTGGTATGGCACATCGCCACAACCATCTGCAAGCAACTGGATCCTACCCTGGCCAACGATGACAAGCAGCGCTCCCAGGTGGCCTCCGACCTGTCCCAGTATTCTGCATACCTCTTTCGCTCCGGAGCTCCTACCAGATCATTGCTTTGACACAGAATCGATGCTCGACAAGTGCATCCAAGAAGCGCGTAACTTGGGCTTGCCCCGAGGCCGAGGCACCAAGAAGATGAAGAGCAAGTGCGAGCAATTGATGACAAAGAGCGACACCAATGAAGGCGGTGCGGACACTGTCGTCGTCATGGGTGGTCGTCTGGCGAGGCAGCTGACATATGAAATCCAAGAGCCGGCGTTGCGGTGGAAAGTGCTCGCTGATTTCTGGGCAGAAATGATGCTGTATGTCGCGCCGTGTGACGACACCCAGGCCCTGCTGCATCTGGAGGCTCTGGCGAGAGGAGGGGAGTTCATCACGCACCTGTGGGCGCTGCTCACGCACGCCGGCGTGCTCAAGAGATGCCCTGCTGGGCAAGAGGCCGTCTGATCGATCCACACGCCATGCCTCTCCGCGACTATCCTGCATTACCAAGAAACGTCAGTGAAGAAAGTTGCTGAGCATTCTAGTTTCTCAGAAGTGTTTTGTTGTTGCTTTTTAGATGTACTCCTTCCGTTCTAATATAAGTCTTTTTAGAGATTTCACTAGGAACTACATAATTAGGAACGGAGGGAGTATTATGCTATATGTCTCTTTACGATTATTAAGCTGCGTCACAAATAAATGTCAATGATGATTGTTGCACGGCATTGCAGTTTGTCAAATAGTGTTCATCATTGCTTTGAGACATTTATGCCATGGTCAACTTGTTGCTCTCAGACTCAGCAATCCTTTATTCATTTTTCAAACTTATGTTTAACCAGATACTACAGCAGTGCACAAGGGTTTCTAGGTAATCAATTCCAATCTCAGCCCACAACAACTCCTAAACAACAGTAGTCATGGCTCTTAAACAGACTCCCTAACAGAAGGGCAAAGAAAGAAACCTATATATATAACATGCTTACAGTACACTTCTCTTCTGATGACTATAACAACAAATCTAAAAATTTCAACTGAGGAAACAGGAAATGGAGGAAATCGACCGGAGAATGCAGGAACGAGGAAAATCTCTATAACCACTGTCCGCAGAGTGCAAGAGCTTCTGGCAAACGAAAATGGCTCATGCTGCCTGCTTTCCTTTCCTAACTCTATCTAGTTCCGACTCGGCCACTTGCAGTGCTGATTTCAGTGTGGCCACTCTCTCTTCTAGCTCCTCCACGCTGCCCCTTTTCAGCGATGCTGTGTATGGTGCCAGGAAGTGCTTGGAGAAGTTTTGTAGAGCTTGAACACCACATACCTAAAGAATATTAAAGAAGCCAATTAGCTTCACGTACTAGTAAGCAATACGAGTTCGGAAATGTTTAGTGCTGGATTTCTTGCCTCCTCTGGGAGCAAGGGCAACTTGGTGATGTTGAAGTCGTCATATAACATATGGAACTGATCGACGTACTTTTGTTGCATCTTTACCCGCGCTCTTAGCAGTTTCGACTCAACAGCTGCAAGGTTATAACACAAGTTTTAGATAGAGATGCACAAATACATTGAGAAGCGTTCGAAATAAATCATTGTGCAAAGTCAGCGTTCTGTCCTGTATTTAAAAGGCTTCTTGTTTAAACACTACAGAATCTCTGTTCAGCCAAAGTTCATGAGAACAAGATTCTCTGCTCGCGCAATATGTGTTTATGATACTCAAAGGTGGATCTGGTATATTTTCATTTCCAAGAAAATCTCAAGACAGTATATCTTCTGTACTAACCTTCCTCGTCAAAGATAACTTGATTGATTATAATATTGTGTGCATCGATCTCGAATTTCGCTAACTCTTGCACCAATCTCTCCGTTTCATACAACGAAAGAAATTCAGGAATACAAACACAAACAAAGGTTGTCAAGTCCTGAGAAGAGAATCAAACAAAAAATAAGTCAGAACGTCATAACATCTTTAACATTAGGTGCTTTCAATGATGTAGAGACATAAACCAATGGTTAAATTATAGGATAATCCAGCATGATTCAATATTTTATGTTAATCCAGTAGAACTCCCATGTACTATACACATAATGTGTTGCATATACATGTTTTACAAGGCACCAAAAGCTACAGTTACAGATTACAATTGCTCTGTACACCACAGTAAACGATACAAACTGTTGATTCCGAGCATACCATGAAACAGTTCTACCTACCCTCTTAACAACAAATTTAAATTTGATAATCTCAGAGGACCACCAATATATCATTGCGAAGTCAAGTAGACCACAATTCATATGTGCTGGTGTTGACTATTATTAGATTTGTGTGGTACAGGTCCATTGTTCATTGTGTTCTCGACTTTTTTGTGCTTAACGCATAGCTGTGTAAGCATATTCTCCTAGTGGCAGTTGGGCATGTTCCTAATTTACTAGTCTATAAACGCCTTTCCATTTAAGACCAGAGTTAACAGGATAAACACCCTGGAGTGTTTATTTTTCAGAAGGGGTTTACCCAGATTCCATAACAGAATTAACAGAGTTCATGGTCAATAGTACGTTCTGGTTTTTAAAACGTGCAGCCTGTGAGGGCATCCTATAAAGCATACCTAATGCTCCAGAATCACACACCCAGTTGCAACAAGAGCAGTTCACAAAACATTAAATCTGGCATACAATTTCCAAAACAATACCAGCGCTAAAAACTAAAAGCAACAAAAATAACTAGCTATCCTTTTACAATTCCAACTTAAGGGGGCAGCACAGAACAGCCAAAGAAGTCAAATAATAAGCATCTTATCTTGTTAGTGACAAAATTTATTTGGTTCAAGGTTCGCAGTCTTACTGGATCTTTAAACTGCCTGTTCACTTGCTCGATCACGTCCTTCATGCCTTCAATTCTCCCAAGCATTATATCCTCGTTCAAATCATCACCGAGACCAAAAAGTCGACTGGCCTGTCACGGTCACCAATTGTTGTGTCCAACTCAGTTAGTCCAATTACAAGTTTCTAATGCATGTGAAAGTACATATCAAAAGCATATTACCATTAAACTTCAATACAAACAGTGGAAACAATGTCATGGAGTCATCACAATATTTTTCTTTGTAAGACCATATCAAACAAATAAGCAGCCATCTTTTATTCAGGCTGCCACTAATTTCTCAGCATCTTGGTAGTTCATGCTCTAATGAACCGAAACCATAGACTTCCTCAGCTTTTTTTGTTAGTTATACAATGTACTGCCTTGGTGGAATGAACTGATACATAATATAGTAAGCGACAACAATCATACTAACACAATAGGTTGAAATTTATCAAGAACAAAGAATACCTGATTTATCAGACCACCGAATCTATTCTTCAAGTCCATCATTTTCTCTAGGCCCTTCTCCAGGGTTGCTGGAAACTGCAGCAACCGTAAAGTATGCCCTGTAGGAGCAGTATCAAAAACTACAACGGAGTAATCCATTGTTTGAACTAATCTGCAGCAAGAGAACAAAAGTTAGACTCTAATAGTTGCTGGAACTTGAGGTGCGGGCTGAAAAAGAAACTTTGCTTGCAAAGGGAAGAAAGGTGAACACCAAACTGGAGGCTATAATTACTTCAGCATTTCGGCAAAACTCATAGCTTCATCGACTCCTGGAATTGCATTTGTCAATTCTGAAATAAATCCTTCCATTCCTTCATTGCCGAAATCATCATTTTCTACCTTGGGATCAATTTCCTGAAAATTAAGGATCACAGTGAAGTCAATGAGCCAGAAGATCTTTTCCAGTATGAGTGAAGGTTTGCATTTACAGAAAGAGTGAGATTAATGAAAGTGGCAATCCAAATGATAAAACAACAAAGGTACTAAAAGTTGGAAGAAAATCATGCGGCCAGGTAGCAAAACATAGTGGCAGAAATAGTCTGAAAAAGATAATTATGACTGGAGTGGGGGGCGTGCTATACCGTGTATCCAGTAAATAACTGAATATGTCATAAAAGAGGCTTGGAACAAAATGTCCTCGGAGAGAGGGAGTATATAACATGGATCATAAAAGTTATGACCACTGATGCAGTAATAATGATTACACTAAACGTAAGCCCTCTTTGCGATGAATCAGACATCTTATTTTCTATTTCCCCCGGCGTAATATTTAAAGGGAATGCTAGATAACAAGTACTTTTTTCTACAAGTCAGCCACCTTGCTTTCTCCTGAAAGCCGAGTCCTCTGCAGAACATATAAAAGGGAAATTTCTAAACAGCGTTTTTATTTTCCACTAGTCACAGACCTTATCGTCAGCTGCCACCTTCCAAGGAACATGTAAGATGAAATTGTCACCATATTATTAAAGCAAAAATAGAGTCTCCACGTCAAGAGGTCGGTGAACATATAGGTTCTTCCATAACTATGCAACCACCCACATATCACAAGTAGTAACAAAAACCCATACCAGACCAGAATTGGAAATTTCCGGTTTTAACAACCATCACGAGGGCCCTCTCTCTGGTAGGGGCACGTCTCTGGTGGTATCCCACATAGGTAACTGGGGTAGCGTGAGATTATTCTATTGGCACACTGTCTCCTCTTCCACAGTACCATCCTACCCGACCCTCCCACCCGGAATTGGACGAACTCACAAGCCTATCGAGTCGCCACTCCACGGGTAGGCGGTCTATCCATCAGGGGCCAACCCACGCAAACACCGAGGAATTAGGCGGATTCGAGCTGAGCCGGCGGGGAAGCAAGGGGGGAGAGGGGAGAGGGGGGGTATGGAATTCACCATGGCGTAGAGGTTGGAGAAGCCCTTGACGAGGGTGGGGAACTTGGTGAAGCGCTGCTGGAAGGCGTCGCTGAGGTTGTGGGCGGGGTCGGTGGAGATGACGAGCACGGACTGGCGGACGGAGGCGAGGAGGATGGAGACGATGGAGCTGCAGGTGGTCTTGCCGACGCCGCCCTTGCCGCCGACGAAGACCCACTTGAGGGTGTCCTGCTCCAGGAGGTTCCGCACCGTCGGGTCCGGCACGTCGCCGGCCTGCACCACCGCCGTGGTCGACATCGTCGTCGCGCGCCCCTCCGATTCCGCGGCCGGGCGTTGGGGTCGAGGCGAGGGAGATCTGGG
>CBMN010069824.1:296-11458 GCA_000582825.1 Hordeum pubiflorum
CTATCGGAACCACACCAAAAATCTTCGTGTCTTCATTGTGTTTGATCTTCCTATCTCTCCCTTTACACTCACTTGCAACGTCCTTACTTTCCGCTGCATAACTCGTAGACTTGCATGTGTAGGGTGTGCTAGACTTGGCAAATGGCTAAAAGTTGTCGAACGATAAAATTGGAAAAAGATTAAGTTTTAATTTGGTCAAGTAGTCTAATACCCCCCCCCCTCTAGACATACTTTTGATCCTACAGGGGCATAGCCCGGCAGCCTGAGGATGGCAGAACTTGTCCTCGTTCGTTGTTCGCGGAGTGGAACTTGAAGCACATAGCTCACCACGCTCGAACTTTTGGAGAGCGAGGACCGCAGCGATTACTCTTATGTCTATACTTAATAATAAAGGGGCTATTGCTTCTTGCGTTACACCATTGAAATTGTCTTCAAAGTTGCAAAATATTACCCATCAATGCCACCTATAAGTGATAAAAAAACGTTCACACACGGGAATCCCCCGTCTGGGTCGGCCCATGCGGTACGGACCTTCTATACTACGCTCTATACATTAGGAGAAGACACAGCACGCCTGTTTGGCCTGACCCATGTCCGGGCGGCCTGTTTAAAAAAATGTGTTACTTTTTTCATTTTCGTTTATTTTTTACTTTGAATAATTTGGGGCTTCAACAATTTCCGAAAATTAAAAACATGAGAATTTTTAAATACAAATTTTAATAAATCATAAAATGATTGTGGATTCAAAAACTGTTCATGATTTTATAAAAAAAATGTCTGGTTATTCAAAAAATGTTCAAATTTTGAAAATAAATATTCGGGGATTTAAAAATGTTCATGATTTTTAACCAAAACGTGTATTATTATTTTAATGAAATTAAACAAAATGTTGCCAAATCGAAAAATGTTCATGAATGGAAAAATATCCTAAAATTCAAAAACTGTGTGTGACTTACAAAATAGTCTATTCATTCATAAAATGTTTGCTGATTCAAAAAATTATGATGCATTTCAAAAAATGTTTGTTACATCAAATAAATGTTCTGAATTTAAAAAATTATTCCACCAATTTCCGAAACGATATTCATCCATTCTAGTATTGTTCACCGATTCAAAAAAATTGTTTAGAAAAATGTTCACAATTCTTAAAAAATGATTGCAAATAGTGTAAAACTAGAAGGGTTGGGCGCGCTTTGCTACGCCATTGGTGTTGCTAGGTTTCTTAAAAAAATCACTATGTTTCAAAATATAAGGTGTATTTTTTCTAAAAAAATCAAACCTTTTAAGTTTGATTAAATCTGTAGATAAATGTATCAAAATCCATCATGTCAAATCGGTATTTTTGGATTCATTGTGAAATGAATTTTCGTACTTTTTTCTTTTAATATTTTGGATGTCGATATTTTTGCTGTGAACTTGGTCAAAGTTGAAATTTGACTTTTTAAAAAACTAATACCCCTTATATTTTGGAACTGGTGGAATATTTAATTTGACGGGTGGGGAAGATGATAGTGTGTGTTTTGTTTTTATTTATAAAGCGGTGATTTGGTGGGCCTTTTCTGGTGTGATTTTGTGTTATTCGCTAACGAAGCTATATTCATGTGGGGGAAGTCATGTGTCGGTGGTTGCATGTATTATATTGGTGCTAGAATATCACATGGTGGCGTTTCTTTTTTTAGGTGGTTGGAGGATGTGCGGGATTGATATGTTTTTATAGGCCGGTTGCTGTTGATTGATTTAAAAATCGTTGGTCTGGCCAAAATCGCAAGCCAAATCCAAAATTTAAGACCTCAATTAAATGAAAGTCTTAAAATTAGGGAACATAATGAAGTAAATGAGAGCTTTGATAAATTATTTACCGAGTCAAAATCGAGTAACCCAATTCTAATTGAAGGCCTTAATTGACTGTGGGCTCTTTAAAACTAGGAAGCTTAGTGTTATAAAAGATGTTCACAAATTCAAAAAATATTCTTGATTTTAGAAAATGTTCAAAATTTTATAGAAGTGTTCATTAATTTAAAAAATGTTCACAATCTTAAATATGTTCACGAGTTAAAAAAAATTCATGATTTCATAAAATTGAGAATGATAGTGTATCTTTGTGATGCAGCAAAATGTGATCATAGTCATTGAAGATTATAATTTTTTTCGCAACACACGGGCCTTTTTGCCAGTGAGAGATGAAGCAACCAACGCCAAAACGTGAACACAAGCATAGCCCGAACCCTGACAAAGATGTACGCATGCATACACCGCATTACACAATCACGGCACAGGTACTGTTGTAGATTTTGTAAAATAGTAACCTCATAGACTCCCAGAAACAACTCCTCGGAAAGAATCTTTAATGAGAAAGACTACCACAGTGACTCACCAGGAAGGTACTCATGTACAACACGAATATACGACAGACAATACGGTACGACGACCATGCTCCACGCCTTAAACAAAAGAACTCGGGCAGCATCCGTTGCCCAACCACTGCTATCCATCCTACAACCTGTCTGATATATAATCAAAAGATATTATTTTCTCTCCGCTCGCACATACCATCACCATCCTTCAACTCGTCATGCTCTGCTAGATTCGAGTTTCTCCTCCTCTTCTATAGAGATCCAGGTTCTTTGTAACTTGGTCTATGCTGATTGCTGCGACTGCTGTTGCTGCTGCGACTGCTGCTGCTGTTGCTGAGCCTGCTGCGTCTGGGATGACTGCTGCTGTTGATGTTGCTGCTGCTGTATTTGCAGCTGCTGCATTTGAATCAGCTGGGAGTTCATCTGCTGCTGTAGGCCCGCCTTCGACATACGAGCATCGGTGATCTCCCCGGTTGCAAGTTTCAGCCGCTGGACCTCACCCGTTAGTGCTTCATTCAGAGCTGGGTTACACATGAATCCGTTAGCGAAACATAAATTAGTGGACAGATTTTTACATTGCAAAACAACATAATTAAATTACATAATAGCCTTCATTCCATCAATGCAATAGGTGGTAAAAAAATACAATGTGCATCAACAAGGAAATAAAATCTTGCATTATCTGAAAAGAAAAAAAATACACGTGCACAGTTGATTTCAATAGTTTAGCACTCAAAGTCACAAAACCCAAATAAACACAATGAAACATGACTGGTCTAATATACACTGCAAACAACAACCTGAACAACTAAACATGGACATATATAACGCAACACATAACTAATACTGTGACATCAGGCATGAAGATAATGGAAATATCATTATCATGCATACTTCTGTTTGCCTAGCAAGTTATCCGGGTAGGGCTAGCAATTGGCATATGATGTCATCTTGCAATGAGATCAACTTCTAGTGAAAGACCAGCAATTTGTTATACCAACCACAAGACATATGACCTTAGAGCATCTTCAACCGGACTACAATATGTCTGGGCGGACAGCCCGAGCACCGTGTGGACCAAAAAAACGCCACCCAACCGGACCCCCCAAACCCAGCCCATATGTTCATGCTGTCCGGCACCCCTCAAACCCAGCTCATATGTGGGACGGATTTGCGGCCGCCGCCCAGCCCATATGTTCGGGCTGTCCGGCACCCTCAAACCCAGCCCATATGTGGGACGGATTTGCGGCCTCCGGACGCGTCCACCACGATGGATCTGACAGGCCAGACCCACCCAAAATCCCTCCAAATTGAAAACCCTCTTTCCTGCGTCCGCGCCGTCACCCTCCTCCGCCCTTGCTCCGCATCTGCACCGCCGATCTCCTTCTTCCTAGTCGTCCACCCGCACCATGGAGGACAGTTCGACGGAGTCCATCGGGGTCTACCGTTGGGAGCAAAGCGGAGATAATCATTCGCAAGGGGCAGGCGTGTCCGGCAGCGCGTCTGTGAGAAGGCAGGGAAGTTGCGGAGAGGGACGCTGTCGACATTGGAGTTCACCGCATTTGCCCCCTCGGCCACGCATGCGCCCTATGTCTTTCCAGCTTCGCAATGGTCACGCATCCCGGATGCCTTCACGCTGGACCTGGACACATCATACAAGTCACCGCAACTCCAATAGTCACAGATAACATCGGGAATCTCCGGCACCGAACATGCCTAGCAAGTGTTTGAAGATATTCCTCAACAAAATACTTTGGTCTTTTTTGCCCCCATGTGCATTTATCACATCAATTTTAGGATGGTAGTTTCTTGTGATGCATCGTAGGACTCATTCATGATGGATATGATAAATGACGGTCAAGCTCCTCCAAATTATGAGATGGGTGATGAAAATTTGCCTTTGTTTGAACAAGTTTTGCGGTTTCTATGCACAAGAGGTGAATAGGCACAAAAGTGGTATTGGAGTCGATAGCCATGTATGTTTTGTTTGCTTCACATTGGTCATCATCTTTCTTGCTTGCTTCATTTCTTGCATTATGTACGTGTGATTTTTGCTTGCTAGATGAGGTTGGCTGCCACTTTGTACCATTAGGTTAAGAAAAAACCATGCATTATGTCCCAGTGTTGGTTACAACTGAATGGGAAACCGAAGTGGTCAAACCTCTTTGAAGATATCAAGAACCCCGTCAAAAAGGTGAAGAACAACGATGACACAAGCTCTCACCAATCTATTGGATTGGATGATGACGATGAGCCAAATGGAGGGGTGGACAGACATGGGATCGAGCCAAAGAGGAATAGACAATTGAAGGGGAAGTGGGAGAACGATAGGGTCGCACGTGACGGCGTGGGAAGCACCGCCACATGGACGGGCATCTTTTGCGACAAGAGGGAGACATTGAAGAAAATGGAGGAGAAAAGGGAGGAGCAGGAGGGGTACAAGCTTTTCTTGTATGTGCAAAGGGAGGGGATGGAGTTCAAGCAGAGAGAGAGAGTGTTGGTGTGGGATAGGATGATCATGGAGAGGGAGAGGATAGACATAGAGAAGCAAGAGAACAGGGAGGAGAAGCGGGGGAGGTACAAGCTCTTCTTGTATGTGTAAAGGGAAGGGGTGGAGTTTGACCGGGAGAGGGTGATCATGGAGAGAGAGGATAGACATGGAGAAGCAAGAGAATGGCAAAAAATGGAGCTTGAGAAGGCAAAGGCATATGAGACAATTGAGCTTGAGAAAGAGAAGGTGAGACTCACTAGGATCATGGAGAGTCAAGGATCATGTTGGCCAACACTATCCTCATGGATGACAATCGCAAGAACTGGTTCAGCAACAAAAATGAGATCAATGAGCGCAACAACGGGGGCGATTGATTCGTTCGTGTATCGCCTATGTATGAATTGTTAAATTTTATTTGTCATGGATTATTTTGGTTTGTGTTGAATTGGTTGTGTGCTATATGATCTACATGCATGGCTTTATATGGATTTGAGGTTTTGGAAATGAGGAGTGTGGTTGCCGAGGCGGACAAATAGGGGGCGGTAAGCTCTATCCGCAGACGCATCCACAAACATACATGGGGTAAGATTAGGCAAGTCCGATTGGAGATGCTCTTAGAACTGTATATTAGCTACATATGAACTATATATCAATCCAAAGCGAGGGCCCATGCCAACAAAATCACTAGCATAAATTGCTGACTGCTAGCTAAGTAGTTACAACATTTACTTAAAGCCTGAAACCAATTGCGGTCCCACAAAAGACAAAGAAAATGGTATGATAGATCTTCGATCTTACATTGCATTAAAAATCGTAAAGAACAAGTATACGCCACCAGCGTGAACCTTCATAAATGATTTGTGCAATAGTTGAAATAGCAATCTGACATTCAGATCTGAATAGGCTACTAAACACAATTTCAAACTAGATATATGAAATATTTGAATCTTTTCAAATGCCATTAAGGAAAAATATGCAAGCCTTTTCGACAAAGCGAGTATAAGAAGACAATTTCTATAGTATATGCCTATAGTACTTATCAACCATAAAATTTGACCAAAGGAACCAAAACGAACGGTAGGGCACATTAGCATCTAAAGGAATTTGGACATTAGTTGATATATCCTCATGTAAGCCAAGAGTAACAAACCTAGTCCAACTAGACGCACAGGAGGAAATCAACATAAAATAGTGTTGAGGTATGAAAGGTTTTCAAAATATTTTAAAACATATCTATCTATATCTATATCAATACCAATATAAAAAGACCCAAAGGGGCAGATCCAACTAATCTCGGGCATCAAACCAGGTCAATCCAACAACCTAGACTACATAAATGGTGAGCGCTCAACATGTTTAGCGTGCAATTAATATCATACCAAATATAGCACTAATCACATAATTAACATGTAAATAATATCCTACCTAATATCCGCGTATAATTAATATACTGCCTAATATTAACGTGCATTGCACGCACGCATGTACTAGTATTGATTAATGATAAAACAGTGTTGAGATATGCAAGATTTTCCAAATACATATTGATCAAAAAAAGATTTCCCAGTAAAATTATGTACCATGATGATACAATCCAGTCACCTGGTGACAGACCCCCTTGCAACTAATAATATAAAATGAATAGATTGTGCTAGCAATTTTCAAATCAACCAATTTACAAACCATGGTCTTTCCTGAAACAAAAGGACTTTAATCTACTCAGCAAGCAATCAACGCCGGGAAAATGTGCACACCAGCACAAAAAGAATCAGCAATATTTATAATGTTAGTTTAATGTAACTGACTATCACAGAAAACAAGCAACGCGATCTTTTGTATAATAATCACGAAACAAAGGTAATAGAGTGTGCTTTGATTAGTAGCCAAAAATTGCTAGCCAATATTTTGGCATGCCTGCATTTGGCGACTTAATATAACTGACTATCACAGAGACAAGCAGGCAATCTTTTGTAAATCACGAAACAAAGGTAATAGAGCGTGCTTTTGTTGGCAGACGAAAATTGCTAGCCAAATATTTTGGCATGCCTACATTTTGCAACTACAAAACTTGCCAGATGTAGGCAACTTTTGAGAGAAGTTGGTACCCAGCCAATTAGTTTAAGCTTTGGCTTGCATAAATATTGGCAAGCCATCTTTCGGCACCAAACCATGAATTTTTCATTACAAACACAACCAGGATGCATGGTAAATTAAGAAGCAATAAATCTATAATGAGACACATGAAGCATGCAGTACAAAACATCCAAGAACCACTCGACTATTGCATTTTAATGTAAACTGGATGGTAAGTCTGGGTTTGCTTGGGCTTGATAAACCCTACAGTATCGAGTGCACATAAACATAAACTATCACAACCCAACAATAAAATGACTTATCTGCATTGGTGATACTACATGCCTACCAAACCTGCCCAGAAAATCGGAAGTCGGCACAAACACATGCTGGCATAATATTTCAAGACCGCTAGTTTTTTATGCCATTTGCTAGTTTGCTGAGAAGACACAACCCAGTTTAATTTTCACCAAAAGAAATGAAGAACAATGCTGAAGGGGACCATTAGAAGCATACCATCTCTCAGCTGCGCCTGTTGCTCCATTGCTTGCAGCCTTATTTTCAACTCATTGTTCTGAGTCGCAAGTCCTCCAGAGTCCCTCTGCAAACAAGTGCATCAAGAATTAGTTCCGTCCTAGCATAAGCAAAATCAAAATACAGAGCAACTCCACAAGACAAACCTGCAACATTGTCAATTGCGCTGAAAGCGTAGTCGCCTCTGTCTGCAAGACCTGTACCTTATGCTCGAGTTCTTGAATGTACCTCATCTTGCGCTCCTTTGACCTTGCCGCAGACTGGCGATTTGCCAATATCCTGTCATTTTAAAATAAAAAAAAAGTCAGGATGCTTAATTTGAGGTGAAAATATTTTTTCCACTCTATGAAGAAATGCACACCTCTTGACCCTCTTAGGATCTGTCAAAGCTATCTCTGCGAGGCGTTCATTTGCCATGATCTTCTTCTTCTCAGCTTCAGTGAACTCCCCGTTGGCGAACTCGGTACCAAACAGTGACGCAGCACCACCACCATCCAAAGACCCGCTCCCGCTCCTGGAAAGGCCACCGCTGGGGGACGGCAGTGGTAGCTTTGGCGAATCGTCACCTGTGGCATAGTTGAGCTTCCCCATGAAGCTGTCCATGGACAAGCTGCGACAATGCCGAGACTTGGCTCCGTCCTTCCTCTCCGCTGAGGTGGACTGGCTCTCGGCTTCGTTCTCGCTGCTCTCGGCCGCGCTGGCAGCGCGGGTACCGCTGGCACGGCTGTGGCTGTCACGGTCGTCGTGGCGGTCCTCGGAGGAGTTGAGCGCGTCCATCCCGTCCAGGTCCATGTAGGCGTTGACAAGGTCGTACAACGCAGCATCGTCGCCCTCCAATCTGCCGCCATCCTGTCCAGTGGCCGCCTCGCGCTTCACCGGCGCCGGGGGCGGCAGGGGAGGGCGGAGCTGCGAGAAGCCGAAGGGGATGTCGCTCTGAGAGCGGCGGTGGCCAGCCCTCCGCGGCGGCAGGCCGAAGGGCGGCGGGTCGGAGCTTGAAGACGGCGGGGAGGGCGGGATGGCGGGCGGGCCGGCCAGATCGGCGTACGGCGGCGGCGGGAGCGAGTCGAGGGAGAAGAAGAGGGGCTGCGACAGCGAGAGCGCGTGGTGGGCCGCGGCGCCGGAGGGGATCTGGCCGTAGGGCGACGGCAGACGCACCTGCGGGTGAGCCGGGGGCCGGGGCGACGGGGAGAGGCGCCTGTGGTGGTAGGCGGACGCGGCGGCGAGGTCGAGCGGGGTCGGGGAGCGCGGCACTGGCGGCTGCCCGCCCCCGCCGCCCTGCGGGGACAGATGCTGGCGCGCCGGATCAGCACCACCGGAGTCTTCCATGGAGAATCTTGTAGAGGGTGGCTCCGGCAGGGGGAGGCGGCGGAATGCCGACGGCGAGGAGAGGTGAGGCCCAGCGCCGACCTCGAACTGAAGATGTGGGGGAGAGAGAGAGAGGGAAAGGGCAGCCTCGCGAGGAGCTCGCTCGCTTGCTCGCCCGAAAACAAAAATAAAAGCTGATTTTCTCGTGGCACGTAATAACATTTTTTAATTGGGGTTTGCGTGTGCATGTGGTCCGAGGCGGAGCTACGTGCCGCGTGACTCCATTGGACAGAGGGACCTGAAAAATCCCTCGCTCTTTTTCTTGTGTTTATTTATTGCTTCGGAAATGAAGGCCGGTTTGACCAGACGCTCTGCTATATTCGGGTTGGTTTTGCTTGTGTGCTTGGTCTTGTCGCCGTTAATGATTGATAGCGGCAGCTTGATTGATGCGCCGTGATTAGTGGGTGCGACTGCGACTACGAGAGCGTGGGATTAGGGTCCTGTTTCAGACTCCCCCGGGAGACTGGACGACTCACTTCTTTATCTCCTCTACCACATTCTTTTTTTATTGTGGCCTCACATGGTTTTTCTCTTCAACAACACGTCATGGCTTCTGGATCGACAACGAGGAAATAGGAGTTAAATTGATAAAACCATCACAATTGTAACCCCGTTACCAAAAAGGCACCATTTTGTGCAGGGCGCAAAAACCATCGAACACAACCTTAAACATGGCGACTGCTAGGCGCCCACGCGTCGGCCCAAAGTTTCGGCCGGTCATGCCCTAACCGTTGGATGTAAGCCGCGTCGTCATTGGATACAGGTAACAAAAAAAAAACAGTGTGCCCGCTTCGTTTCTTCCTCAGGCTGGACCCGCATCTCCCGCTCGGGGTGTGCGACGTCGCGCCTCCTGTCCCCTCCAGTGGCCGTCACCGGTACCTGCCCTCGCGGGTCGTCCTCGTCGCTGGTCCCCATCCTCGCCGGCTGTCCTCGTCGCCGATTCCCACCCTCGTCAGTCGTCCTCGTCGCTGACTCGATTCATGCAACAGTTGCACCTGCGGTTGCAGCTCTCAGCGGTGACGGTTGTAGCTCCGTCGCCGCCCCTCGCCGTTGCACGGAATTGCGTCAACGACGGCCACCAGCCAGTCAACGCCGTTTTGAATGGGTGTAACAAAAAACATCACCGGTCGTAGCAAACAATGACAACGGTTGCAGCAAAAATCATCGTCGCCATCGTCGTGAGGTCGAAGCTCTGCCTAAATGTATGTAGCAAAAAACTTTGCCGGTAGTAGCAAAATCCAACTACGGTTGCAGCAAAAAGTAATCGCCGCCGTGGCGAGGTCGCAGCTCCGCCCTGATGCATGTAGCAAAAAACTTCGCAGCTAGTAGCAAAATCCAACTATGATTGTAGCTTTTCCTGTTAGGCAGTGTCGATTGAAGCTTGCTCTGTTTATGGTTCAAGCCTTTTTCAACAGGTGTTGAAACTGTTTTAGGTGACGGTTGCAACACTTGTATATATACGCGCGGGGCCGGTCATGGAGGCAGGCAGCCATGGCATCTCCTTGCTAGTTCCAACATTCTTCCACCACATTTGCAGCCACCCTGTTCGCCTTCGGTCACCGTCATGTGTGCCTGGCCGCCGTGGTTGCAGCACCTAGTCACCACCATGGGAGCACCCGCCCACCCGCGAGGAGAGCTCGTGGTGGCTCGGTCGCATCACGGGGGAAGGAGGAGGGGATGCGGGCGTGCACGTGGAGGTAGGGGACGGAGGCGTGTAGGGAAGGAGGCGGTCGCGCGGGGCCCTATTTCTGGCCGCGCCCGGCGTGTTGTAGCCAGCGTGGCGTGCGAGCCGGACTAAAGTTCGGTCGGTGCGTTGAAGACAAACGTTTCCCATTAAACATTGGCACATATCACTGAACAAGCAATCAACGCTCTTTGATGGCATTTCTGACGCCCGCCCGTTGAAGCGAGTTGGAAAAAAATCGCCACATAAGCATGTTGATGTTGGATTATAGATGGACTTTAGCCCATATAAGACAATAATCCATGGTTAATATTTAAGGACCATGTAGGTGTATGACGGGTGGTGGGAGGTTTAGTACCATACTGCTAATGAAGTGAGAGTTAGACCCCTTTATAAGGGTTGCTCCACCACATGACATTTGGAGCTTGAGAAGAGGAGTTGTACACGTGAGTTCCTCCTCCTCATCCGCCTGCCATGCCACGGGAATGAGCCAAGTCGAGACTTATTTTTGCCGTTCAGAAATGGTTAATTAATCGTGGATTAATTAACGAGTCGCTAATGGAAGAGACGTTGGACCGTGGGCCGTTCGTGGACTTGGTCGTGGGCCTCAACCAGGCCCATCTACCCGATGGCTGATGGGTAACGCAGTAGAAAACAAAAA
>CBMN010069938.1:1577-13766 GCA_000582825.1 Hordeum pubiflorum
CTTAGCAATCGCTAAACCAATCTCCAAGAAGTTATTGACCACACCGGAGCATGATCAACCTGATCACGAAGGTCTATTCCTGCAAGCAATTGAAGAACAAGCAAGAATATGATAAAATCAATCTGAATATTGCAAATATAGATGAAGTATTGATAAGAGTGGGATTCCGAAAGCGGTCTTAGTCTGGTCGTTGGACACAAATGAAGTACATGAACTTGCAATGGCTAACTTTTAACTAAACAAAACCCAAAGAAAAAGCTACTAGATTGATATACTTATATAGGAGAAAGGGATGGCGGCCAAGGATTTGGGAGTACGACCCAAAGCAGCCTAAAACTAACCCTAGGTCGTACAAGGCCAATGGGCCCAAGTGGAGGTGGTGCAACACCTTTGGACTTGTTTGACTCGGATTCTAGTGGAGTGTTAGATTGTTTCATAAATATCTCCACTCTCCGGACGAATTTGAAGGTGAATCCAATTGGAATGGAAATCTTATGAAATCTACTTTCCAACAAAAAAAGAATCACCTAGTTTGGAGTCTGTATGAAAACTTTCTTGGCATTTTGAGACAGGTATGTCTGTGCAGTCCGAATCTGAGTCCAGAACGTGAGAGACTTGGACTCTATCTTCTCTTGATCCAAAAGTGATGTGGGAGAACTTCTTTAACAACACCTAATCAGTTTCTTTGAAGTGATAGGACCTCTTGAACAACACCTAATAATTTTCTCTTCCTTTGTATTCACACGTGGTTCGTGAAAATGTTCAGCAATTCTGCATTTAGCCATGAAATAAAAATAGGTGTATGCAATATTTTTGGTTGTATTCAAGGTAGTCATGTCCTCATCAGTTGCAGTTAGTACAAGGCCAAGATTCAGTGGCAGTGCCCGTAGAAATTCAATCTATGCTTGATGAATTTTCTGAAGTTTTCTCTGCACCAACTGAACTTCCACCGCGAAGAACTTGTGATCATAAAATTCCATTGATCGTTGGAGCTCAAGTAGTTAATGTCAGGCCCTATCGTTACTCTCCTGAGTTGAAAACGGAAATTGAGAAACAAATTGATGAGATGCTTCACTCCGGAGTGATTAAGCCCAGCACTAGTCCTTTCGCTTCCCCAATCATCATGGTGCACAAGAAGGATGGTTCTTGGCACCTTTGTGTCGACTACACGCACTTGAATTTGCACACTCTGAAGACAAAGTATCCCTTGCCTGTTATAGACGAACTTCTTGATGAACTCGTGGGTGCCTCTTGGTTTACTAAGCTGGACCTGCACGAAGGGTATCATCATATTCGATTGGCTCCTGGTGAGGAATTCAAAATGGCTTTCCATACCCACAATGGCCACTTTGAGTTTTCCGTCGTGGCAATTGGTCTCACAGGTGGACCTGCTACTTTCCAATATGCGATGAATGTTGATCTCTCGGCTGTTAGTCGTCACTGCGTAGTGGTGTTCTTTGACGATATTTTGGTTTTCATTAAAACCTTTGAGGATCATGTACAACATCTCCGTCAAGTACTTCAGATCCTGTAGGACAAACAGTGGAAAGTGAAAGCATATAAATGCTCTTTTTCACAGCGATCTATGGCCTATCTAGGGTATGTGGTCTTTGATGAAGGTGTTGCTACTGATCCATAGAAAGTTTCAGATGTTCAAACTTGGCCTGTTCCTACCACAGTCAAAGAATTACGAGGATTTTTGGGATTATCTGGTTACTACCGCAAATTTGTGCGTCAATATGGGGTTATTAGTCAGCCACTTACTCATTTGCTCCGGAAGCAAGTTCCCTTTGTCAGGACATCTAAAACTCAAAAGGCTTTTGATACACTAAAACAAGCACTTGGCAGCGCCCCTGTGTTAGCTCTTCCTGATTTCACTCTTCAGTTTGTGATTGAGACAGATGCAAGTGATTTAGGTGTGGGTGCAGTACTAATGCAGAAAGGGCATCCATTGGCTTATGTCAGTAAAGGCCTTGGGCCACGTACCAGAGGGCTATCCACTTACGAAAAAGAGTAGATGGCAATATTATTAGCAATTGAACAGTGGCGTGCATACTTGCAACACGCGGAATTCTTGATCCTTACAGATCATTGCAGTTTGGCACATCTGGGTGATCAGCGTTTGCACACACATTGGCAGCAGAAAGTGTTCACTAAGGTACTTGGATTGCACTTTCAGATTAAGTATAAGAAGGGAATTCATAACAGAGTTGCGGACGCCTTATCTCGACGACCTGCCCCTGATAGTTGCTTGCTCACTATCACTCAGTATCGCCCTACGTGGATGTTGGATATTGTGGAGGCCTATACAGCCGATCCACTTGCTCAAGAATTTCTCACTCGATTGGCTCTCTCTGGTCTCGCTGAAGATCACTATTCTTTGCATGATGGCTTGATTCGCTACAAGGATCGTATCTAGATTCCCCATAGCATTCCTATGCGTACTAAAATCTTGGAAGCTCTTCATGACTCACCCCTTGGAGGCCACTCTGGTATTCCGTTTACATTGCGAAGAATTAAGGAGAATTTCTATTGGAAAGGGATACGAACTTCAGTGCATCAGTATGGGAAAGAGTGCACTGTCTGTCAGTGTGCTAAGCCTGACAGAGCTAAATATCCTGGCCTACTAGCACATTTGCCTGTTCCTTCACAATATTGGCAAATGCTCACTATGGATTTTCTCGAAGGTTTGCCTCGTTCTGGCCGTTTCAATTGTGTCATGGTAGTAGTTGACAAACTATCTCGTTATGCCCACTTTATCGGTCTTTCCTATCCATTCACCGTCTCTGTGGTAGCCACAACTTTCATGGATAATGTGCATAAGCTACATGGGATGCCAGAGTCCATTGTGTCTGATCGAGATTGCGTATTCACCGGCCGCTTCTGGCGTGAACTGGCTGCTCTCTGGAGTTAAGCTTCGTATGAGTTCTTCGCAGCACCCCCAAACAGATGGAACTACTGAACATGTGAATCAGTGTTTGAAAGGTTACTTGCGGTGTTTTACGCATGCTTGTCCGATCAAATGGGCCCAATGGCTATCACTGCCAGAATGTTGGTATAATACCAGTTCGCATTCTGCTCTGGATGGTAAATCTCCGTTCGAGGTTCTGTATGGACATACGGCACGACACTTTGGTATTACTACAGCCGATGCATGTTCTGTGCCTGAACTGGATGAATGGCTTAAAGAGAGAGCACTGACATTATGTTTGTTGCAGCAACATTTGGAGCACATCAAGCTTCGCATGAAGAACCGAGCTGATAAAAAAAGATCGGATCATGTCTTTCAGGTTGGTGACTATGTGTTTCTGAAGCTCCAGCCATATATACAATCTTTAGTGGCTCCGCGAGTGCATCATAAGTTGTTGTTCAAGTATTATGGCCCATTTCAAGTTCTGGAGTGCATTGGTGATGTTGCCCACTGCATCCTACTGCCTCCAGGTTCGCGCATCATCCTGTAATCCATGTTTCCCAGTTGAAGAAAGCTTTGGGAGAATAGTATAAGGTGGAAGGCGAACTACCTCCTGCCAGTGTTGCTCTTGTTGTTCCTGTGAAAGTATTACAGTGCCGCTTCCGATAGGAAGGCCACTCTGCTGTACCGCAAGGGCTGATACAGTGGTCAGGGCAATCTGAAGCTTTGGCGACCTGGGAGGACCTGGACGAACTAAAGCAACTATTTCCGCGAGCAACAGCTTGGGGACAAGCTATACTTCAAGGGAGGGGGAATGTTAGCAGCCGGTCCACCAAGTCCACTACAAGAGACGACACAAGCCAAGTCAGTGACAACTATGTCAACCCTTCGAGCTCCGTCGCTGACAGTGGACCAGGCAGGAGGATTCGGCGCCCGTCCACTCGCTACACAGGCGAGGAGTGGGCCACATGCTCTGTTAAATAGGAGAGGATATTGTCATCCGAGGGTTGGCTAGTTGGTACGGCAGGAGCCGTCTGCTTGTATCTCTTCCTCCTCTCTCAATCTTATCCATTGTAATTCGGATTCGAGATCCAGGAGAGGAACCATGGCCACCAAATAGAGATGTACTAGCGTATTGCTAACACGGTTGCGGCGGTAGTTCTTGCGATGGCGGTGGGAGTGGCACCAGTTTGGGTGTAGTTAGTGACTCAGTCTGGTTGTTGAAGAGCATTTCTTTAGCGTTAAATTTGCAACCCCTGCTACCTTACCGTGCATCTTTTGAACACGAGCGGTGCAGTAAGCGGTGAACGATGGTGGTAGATCGGTGAGAGGACACCAACTAAATCCCTCCCTTCCCAACCCTTGTCCTTTCCTGCAAGTGTGCGGCTGCAAGAAAGCTAGATGACCATAGTGTGTGCTTCGAAAGACAACACAAATCTGGGATTGGAGTCCCTCGAACTCGATGTCAAAATCTTACACGGAAATCAAGAAGAAGATCATAAGGAGTTCGAGGAGTTCCAAGCAAAAATGAATAGAAATTTTCTCACTATGCAGGAGAACTTCGACAAGATCCAGGCCAATTTTAAACGTCTGTATTTGGATCCTCAACCATAAGAGGAGGAAGTAACTGAAGAACAATCTGGCCAATATAGTGCTCCAGACAAAGCAACCCCTGTTAGTGTAGTCACTGGCCGACCCAAGCAACTACCACCACCCATTTCTATACCTGGAAAGCAAACACCTGCAATTGGAGGCTCTGGAGTGTTTAAGGGATCATACAGGAAAAGAGCTTAAATTGCCGGCACCCCACAAACACCCTATATGCACCCTAATTATGGCAACACAAGACTTGAAGGTGCACAGAGCCAAGGCCACATAGCACAACAACAAATGTATGAAGAATATGTGGTAGAGGGAGTTGGCGAAGGAAATTTCAGAAGGTAGAGACCTACTACCCAATTGAGCATAGAAGAGCAGTGTTAATTGTCAAACCTGTGAAGTAAAATATCTCTGAATTTGATGGTCTAAGTGTTGATGTTTGGATACATAACTTGGAGCAATACTTTGCATCTGCTAGAACTCCTTTAGAGCACATAACTACCTAGCTATGTCCTATTCGAAAGGACCAACTATACAATGGGGGAGAGGCACATGATACACTGCAAACAATATGCCATGTCTTTGGTTCTGTACCTACTTGACTAAAGGTTTTCTATGACATCTGTGTGTGAAAATGTGAGAACTTTCCATAGTCTAGTGCAATCATCTACATTGGATGATTACATTGAGACATTTGAGAAGGCTATGAACCTTGACCACAGGGACTACAAGATGCCTCACCATCAGAAGAATGCACCAGAGAAAATCATTATGGAGCTGCTCAAATCCATGATCAGCAGACCAAGCAGTAGTCCATACTCCTCTCCAGCTTTATTAGGGAACAGAAAGATGGGTTTTGGAGGCTTTGCACCGACTACAGGAAACTCAATGTTGGTGTTAAATCAAAAAAAGTGAGTAGACAGGATGAGACTAGGACTCTCCCCTCGCGTCGCTCCCGCGAGCGACCGAGGGGATAACCCTAGCCGCCAGCGCGGGACCCCTCCCTCCCCTTTCTCCCCTCGCTGCCGCCTATCCATGTCGCCAGGCAAAGCCCGATGGGTGCTGGCGGCGGTGGGGCCCTCTCATCCCTCGCTCGTGGGGCCGGGCGCGGGCGAGCGCTCCCGAACGTCGATGTGGCACGGATCTGGGGCGCGGCGGTGCGTGGCCGTGCTAGGCGGCGGTGCTGCGGAGTGACAGGCCGGGCGTGGTGGGCTGGACGCGGGCGGTGCTCGGCGGATGCATGGCCAGGGTGGCGGTGTCGACTTTGGCTGGTTCTGCCCCGCGGGAGGCGCGGGCTCGCGGCGAGGCAGAGCGTCGGTGGCGGGGTCCGGCATGGACTGGACCGGCTCCTCGCTTCGCATGGAGGTGGGTGGTGGTGGTGCGGGCCAAGGGTTGGGACGGCGGCCATGGCCGCCCGGCCAGATCTGACCTCGGGACGGCGCGGTTGGGGCAGCGACCTGGCGTGGCTGGTGCTCCGGCCGTGGGCGGCAGCGCGTGGAGGCCCAGCACGGGTTGTGGCCTCCCGGTGGCGCGACGGCTACATGGTGGCTTGGCGGCTCTGCCCACGGCGATGGCCAGCTTCTACTCCGATGTCGGCTCGTCTACGGGCGGACCGTATCGACCCTCGCTCCAACCTCTTGTCATGTGATTGCTACATGCGCCAGAGTTGGGCCTCTCCTAGCTGCAGTCCATCTCTCGTCTCGTGTCCGGAGTAGCAGGACCGAGCTCGTCTCACGCCCAGTTCAGCAGGAACGAGCTCATCCCGCGACCGGTACGGCAGGACGAGTCGATGGAGGCCAATTTTGGCCGGCCTCTTGGGTCTCGGCGCTGGGGGTCGTCCAGTGGTACGAGAGGCGGCTCCTTTCCCACATTTTTTTGGTTGGGGTAGCGGCATGTCTCGGGTGCAGTGGTGTTAGGGTCCTGGATGCCGGGGCGGCGACCTTGGTGGTGTTAACGCGGTGCTCATGGGCAGAGCCCGTGGCTCGGTGTTGCCCAGTGCCCATGGCCGTGTGGGCGGCGTGGTAGCCGGGGTGTGGCGTTCGGTGACGGTGAGTATTGGCCAGGTAAAAACCTGTTCTTTCTTTGGACGGACCGGTGACGGCGAAGCTCGTTCCCTTCTTGAAGGCATCGCCGCAGCTCTCATTGCCCGTGGTGTTGCTCTAGGGGAAACTCTAATCCTGGGATCGGGCGGTGGCAGCGCTCCGGTGTCCTAACCTTCCTGAAGGCGCCGCCTTGGAGCCCACGGTTTTGTCGTATGCGGCTTCATCTCTTCGCGGTGGCGTGTTCCCGGTTGAGTTCCCCGGTTGCTCTTGTGGTGCTAGGGATGGTGTCGCCGCGCTCAGCACCTATGTATCTTGCCTTGGGTGTGTGCGTGTGTTGTGTTGGCGTGCGTCTTTACCGGGTTATTGATGATTGTTTCTTTATATATAAAGCAGGGCGAAAACCTTTTTCGGTAATATGTAGATATTCCTGTGGCAGCTTGTGAGAGGTCGTCTACCTTCGGGTGACCAGGTTCGCAAGCGCAATGGACCAGGGACTGGAGTGTGTCCCCTTTGTGAGGTCGAGGAAGACCTCAATCACATCGTTTTCTATTGCGTTTCGGCCTAATTTCTGTGGAGTGCGCTTAGGGACGTATGGGCGAACAAGTGGTGTCCTACGAGTTTCCTAGAGTTCTTCCACTTATTGTCGACCTACTTGGGCCAGGGCCGCAGATTGATGTGGGTCAATTTCCGGATCTTGGCTTGGACGTTGTGGTGTATTAGGAACAAACTTGCTATTTCCCGGCCAGGCGGACTGATGCGGTCTATTAACTATGTGGTTCTATGCAGTTTGGAGATCCCTGTGTTGACGGCGGGATAGATCTTCCATCGACGAGATGACGAGGAAGTACAAAGAGCTTGTTGATCGCCTACTCATGGCCACCTACCCTCCTTGAGGCATTCTTGTATCTTTTGGGCTTGTTGTGCTGCTGCCCACAGCTAGACCTCATCTCGTCTCTTGTTTTCTCCGTACTTTCTTTTGTGTGGACCTCCATTCTCGGTTGGGTTGTATCATGGTTTTTGATTTATCTATAAAACGGGATGTGAAGCCTTTTTAATCATAAATAAGTACCCTATACCAGTGATAGAAGACCTTTTGGATGAATAGAAAGGAGCAAAAGTATTTTTAAAAATTGATCTAAAAAGTGGATATCATCAAATCAAGATGGCCCCTGACTAATATGGGCCTTTTTTAATACATCATTCCATTTGGGCTAACTGATACTAGTGCGACATTTCAATCCTTAATGAATGTAATATTAGCTCCTTACCTAAGACTACCCACAATGGGAGTAACATAGGTAGTAACATAGATGCCACCTAAGCGAAAAATATGAGATGACATCTAATTAATAAGAAGAGAGAGAAATTAAGTAACATAGCTAGTTACTCATTCTATGAGTATAACATAACACATACCAAGACAAGATGAGTCTATAACCTAATAAATGAAAGGCTCAATGTTACTACCCCTATGTTACTACCCAATGTGGAGGTAGTAACTTAGACTAGTAACATATGCATGTTACTACTTTATGTTACTTCACATTGTGGGTAGTCTAAGAAAGTTCGTAATTTCTGACTCATAAGACCCGCAGTTACTGCTACAACTCCACACTAGTTTCGAGAGCAACGATAGGATTGAAGCAAGTCCAGACATGCTGCACCTTAGACTACCCATAGTGGGAGTAACATAGATAGTAATATAGATGTCACCTAAGTGAAAAATATGATGTGACAGCTAATTACTGAGAAGAGAGAGAAATTGAGTAACATAGCTAGTTACTCATTTTATGAGTAACATAACGCATATCAAGACAAGATAAGTCTATAAGCTAATAAATGAAAGGCTCAATGTTACTACCCACTGTGGAGGTAATAACTTAGACTAATAACATATGCATGTTATTACTCTATGTTACTTTTCATTGTGGGTAGTCTTATGTGTCGCACACCCTTTCAACTCTCAAGTAATACTCACTGTCCCAAAATAAGTGTCTTAAGATTAATACAACTTTGTACTAAAATTTGTACAAAGTTAAGACACTGAGACACTTATTTTGGGACGGAGGGAGTAACTCACACTAGTAGTACACATTTGTCTCTATTACGAGCACATGTTTAAAATACAAGCCATTAGAATATACGTATGGAACAACATCAATACCTAACTTAGCAAAAAAATCCAACAATAATTTGTGCATTAACAACAAAAGTTGATATGGATACAAACATAAGTTTATCATCATAAAACGATAAGCAACTTATATGGCATGTCCAACACCTAAATTTTTGTTACACTAAAAATACCATAGTATGCTTTGCTCAACTATTTAGCACTACTAGTAAAATTCGACAGCGTCCCAGTGGCCAAACTATATCACTTGTTCCGATAGATCCAGGTGAAAACTTCAGACAGTAGTATCTGGAAAGCAGAACCCTCTCATATACGAGTTAGGTGGTTCCACCGGGCCTCAATATTTCGCCGAGATTCACATGCAGGCTGTTCCTCATGGTTCTCCTTCCTGCCCCAACAGCCCCACTGGTCCCACTGGAGCCACCAGCATTACCCTTTCTCATCATCGCCGCAAACTCACTGTAATCAATTTGTCCATCCTACAAAATTATTTATATGTCAAGTGATAAGTATATTATAAGTCACAGCTGAGAAGAATGGAGTGTTGAAAAACAATGCTAAAAAGACCAACATTATTTTGATCCACATCCTTGATCATATCCTCAAGATGAACGTCAGAAAGACCAAATTTCTCGCATGCTTGCGAGAGCTCATCAATCGTTATAAAGCCACTTCCATCTTTATCAAAGAATGCAAATGCTGACACCAAATTTTCCTCCCTCTCCAGTTTATTCACATGCAATGTAGCTGCTAAGAATTCACCATAGTCGATGGATCCACTGTTGTCAATATCAGCCTGAAAAAGATGGATAAAACTCAATGGTGCGTACTACTATCTAAAAAGTGCTGGACTGCAATTACGAACGATGGACTCAACAAGACTAGCACTTACCGCATCCATCAAAGACTGGATTTCAGGTTCCATTAGATCGGATCCCACCCTTTTCAAGCCATCCCTCAGTTCTTCATAAGTTATTGTCCCACTATTGTCAGTATCAATCATTTTAAACAACTCTTTTAAGCCACCGATCTCCTCCTCAGATAGACTTTCAGCAATGACCTGCAAGAACACAAACACGTTTGGTCTCTGAAACGATCAAGGCACAAGATAATTCACGTTGCACTTTGTTGCCATCTTTATTCAGCAGTTGCAAAAATATTACCACATTATTCTGCGAGATGACACTTCACCAAGCGTCCAAGCGAACAAGATCATACAATCATACAAATCACAAAGAGACAAGGCCCACTGACAAGATTGGTACACAATAGTATACACTTATTAAAATCTCAATTTTCTTCATTACATATGCGTGATAGTTATGAAACAAATTTCACTTGGGACTTCCATTTTCAGTGAACGCATTCTAGTCTTAAGTGTTCGTATGTACTCCCTCCGTTCCTAATTATAAGTCTTTTTAGAGATTTCACTAGGGGGCTACATACGGAGCAAAATGAGTGAATCTACACTCTAATGTATGTCTATATACATCCTCATGTAGTCTTTTAGTGGAACCTCTAAAAAGACTTATATTTAGGAACGTAGGGAGTATAAGAGAAGTGTCAGAAAAAGGAGGCAATAATGTAATGTTGTAATAGAGCACTAAGTCTACTGAAGTGCTATGACAGAGTAATGAAATTAGCATGCAAAATCTGCTACATGTTACTAACAGGATAAAAAGATTCCATACCCTCAATGCCATCTTCTTCAGCTTGTTCATTGCAGAGAAGTGTTTCAGCCTTGACAAAACAGCAGAATCAATAGGTTTGTCAGGTGCAACAGAATCATCAACAATCCATGGATGACCTGACATGGGCAATACCATTGTTATTAGTTCTTTCAGATAATAGAAGGGAGAACCTCCCCCGTCTCTGCATCCGGAGATGCATGCTGCATTGTTATTATTAGTAAAAATACACTTATGTGACACAGGGAAGGACAGAGCAAGACTTACATAGAACCTCATGAGCAGTCTGTCTCTTTGTAGGATCACGGATAAGCATCTTACGAACTAGATCTTTAGCACTATCAGAGATACTAGGCCATGGTTCAGATTCCAAGTCAAGCTTACCTCGCAAAATCTGCTTGAAAATTCCTGTTTCGCTTTCTGAGAGGAGAAAAGCAGATTTTACCCACTCAAACATGGTAATGTTCGCAAATGATAATAGATCTAGACCTAGCAATCCAATGGTTGGAACAGTAAATAATCCACCTGCCCAAAACGGTGGCACACCACATAGTAAAATGTACAGAATTACTCCGGCACTCCAGACATCAGCTTCTGGGCCATAGCATTTTAGAAGCACCTCAGGTGCAACATAATAGGGACTTCCAACAACATCTGCAAATTTATCTCCTGAAAAACGAGAAGGGAGAGTTTTTATTGTCAACGAACTTTTAGTGAAAATTCTATTAATCATTTCTAGCGAAATAAAATAGTGGACCACATTAACTCAAGATTCGACTAACCAGTCACTAAAAAGGCAGGACAGACCCAATGCATAGAAGCTCCCACACAAGGTGGGGTCTGGGGAGGGACTAACCAGTCACTATGTACCAAATTAAGCATGGTAGCGCAGGTGCAATTTGACATTCTGTTCTACTAAAAAGAGGGCAGCCAGGTGCATGTAGCTCCCGCTTGTGTAGGGTCCAGGGAAGTCCGACCACTTTGGGTCTTTTGTACGCAGCCTTTCCCTGCATTTCTGCAAGAGGCTGTTTCCAGGACTTGAACCCGTGACCTCGTGGTCACAAGGCAATAGCTTTACCGCTGCAAAAAAAATCTGTTCTACTAGCAACAAAAATGTATCTTGAAAAAATACTAATCACTAAGTTGTCCCACAAGTCCTCAAATACACATTTAAAGCTTGAAGTTAAGTTGTGGATTTCTCTTCTGTGAAGCAAAGTTCCTTCAGTTGTCTACTTTTAATGACTATAAAACTATGTTTTGTTCTTGCTTCTGTAATTCTGTTTCATATTCTTTTGCTGCTCAGTGCCCATATATGGAGCCAGGAAGTATTGTTATTTGGCATGTTATTGATTTGATTTTGTAAACATGTGGGTGGTCAGCGATTTAGCTGCACCGGAGTAATTCTTTGAAGTGTACCCCTATGAACATAAGCTCTGCAGCAATTTTCAGCAGGGAGGACAACAAAAATCCACACATGGCAGTTCACAATACAGCTCAACCTGTACTTTGATATCCTACAAAGTTGTATCTCATGTTATGTGGACCAGCCCATCAAACGTGGAGTCTTATCCCTTAATTAGAGTCCTAGTTGACTAAGCATCTTTGTTAGGAAAGAGTCCAGTCAGATTAGAGATTGTATTAGAGTTTGAATAGATTTCCGGCTTGTTGGCCAAGTCTTGTCTATTATATAAAGGGGCCGACCCCTCTCAATAAAGGAGAGAAGAATATTGTCGTTTACTTTCATCTACTTTCCAGTAATTAGGGTTGGGTCAGCAGTAGTTCTTACATTTCATGAACTAAAGTACTAGTGGGTTA
>CBMN010070013.1:407-10737 GCA_000582825.1 Hordeum pubiflorum
TCTACTTAATCATATTTACTAAAACGCTAAAATTTCCTCACTGCCTTTATTTACCTTTTATTTTAGTTTAATTTTTATTTATATATCTACCACTATCAGAAGTAATCCTTTCAAGTAACGACTTCAAGGGGCTTGAAAACCCTCTTCCCGCGTTGGGTTCAAGTGGCTGGTTTTGTGTGTGCAGGTGTTGTTGCTGTAATGTTGTCGTGGTTCTCCTACTAGTTCTATAACCTTGGTGCTCACTGAGGGAAATACTTATCGCTACTATATTGCTTCACCCTTCCTCTTCAAGGAAAAACCCAACGCAGCTCACAAGTAGCAGGGAGGGGGAAGGGCTGGACACACCAAACCCCAGCCTCCTCTCTCTCCCGATAATATCCACCTCAATCCGTCAATGCTTGGCGAAGCCCTATCGTTGTTCCACTGCCATTACCACCACCACGCCATCGTGTTTGTTCAGATCTCATCTACCTATTCTCCCTCTCTCGTTGTATCAAGAAGGAGGATATGTCACCAAGGCAGACATGTGCTAAACTCAGAGGTGCCGCACGTGCGATGCTTGGATGAGATTGGATCGCGACACGAGTATGACTATGTCAACCACGATCTGTAGATCGTTAACGCTTTCAGTCTACAAGGGTATGTGGACACCTCTCCCTCTCGTTGCCATGCATCTCCATAAATAGATCTTGGGTGTTCGTAGGATTTTTTTGATTTTCATGCTACGTTCCCAACAGAGTATGCATATTGGAAACTGGTACATGGTCGTATGCAAACAATTGTCATCTGACCTTCTACATATATCAGCGGAATCACAACATCATCCGGAAGTTTATGTTGAAGAAGATAACGGTGACATAGTGAGCAATGTACGAAAAAGTGGACTAGTGACACAATAATCAAAATCTTACCATGATATTTGCTCGAATGTTACCATCACTCAACTCGTGGACAAGTGGCACGTATTCTGTATAATTTTGGCCAGTTCCATAAATGCTCTTAAAATTCACAACATCGTTAACAAAGGAGACAAGAGAATTCTTCTCCTTCCAAGTTAGCTGTGAGCCAACACTGTAATAAGTTTTGTCTACTATATCTTTGAAGAAATTAAATAAGTTGTCAATTACAAATGAACAAGTTAAGTAGGGTTGAATAACAACTATTTTTAAATAAACAATATATATTATTTAACAAATTTGTTTAACAAACTCACACGGGGGTAGAATTGGAATCATGTCTAGATCCATCCAAATGTTTTTATCATGTTGAGGACTGGTGACTCGATCATATCGAGGAATGCCAATATTGAAGGTAATTCTCATACCCACCTCAAATCCGTATGACTTGCATAATCCTCTTCAATTTTTACAACCAAAATGTGTGTGACTTACTTCATTGTAGAGCTTAGCCTAAAAAATAAAACCATGTTTCATCTTAAGGTGACTTTCTTCGTCTCCATAGTTTCCATGTCAGTGAAACAGAGCTTCTCTCGGACATGCCGTCTTGCATAGCTTGGGATACACTAGTCGAATTATAAAAAACCAAAATTACACATTAAAGCAACAATCTTAATGCATGCTTAATTAAGAAGAAATGTGTGCCGCTGAAGTTATATAGGGCCGTGCCTCTTGCAGAACCAAACCCATGCCTCTCGTGGAAGCAAATCCGTGCCTCTCGCGGAAGGAAAAATTCTGAGAGGATGGCCGTGCCTATCATGGAAGCAAATTTGAGCCTCACGCGGAAGAAAAAAACGTGTTTTTGTTTTGTTTTTCGAGAGGCACGGCCATGCCACTCGCGAGAGCAAACCCGTGCCTCTCGTGGAAGCAAACCTGTATCTCTCGTCGAACGAAAAAAAACACAATTTTTTCGTTTTCCAAGAGGCACGACCTCTCGCGAAAGCAAACCCATGCCTCTCGCAAAAGGGAAAACACGTTTTTTTTCGTTTCTGAGAGGCACGGCTATGCCTCTCGCGGAGGAAAAAACAAAGACGTTTTTTAGTTTTACGATAGGCATGATGGTGCCTCTCGCGGAAGCAAAAAAACGTGTTTTTCACACTTTTTTTTAATTTTTTTGGTCCACATGTTAGGAGACAACGATGAAAACCCGAAAAAACAGAAAAAAAAACTATCTAAAAAACCGAAAACGCGTACGAAAAAATAAATAAAGGAAAATCCGCAGAAAGCATCCAGAGCATGACACGTGGCTAACACAAACAACGGGCCACTCAACGCGAGCGTGACCCTTGAAAGACTCCCGAAGGAATACCCATGTGCTAGTTGCTCTCTAAGATCTATGTCTTGCTTTTTATTGTTGAGACAAGCACTTATGTCTTGCGAACGAACAGGCTCACGGAGCTCAAATGGGCTGCAGTCAATGCGCCTATGCCCAACAGTTTAGCTTTTTTTCCCATTTCAAGTTAGAATATTAGTGTGATGTAAATAATATACATGCAGATTACTTTCAAAAATGTTTATGTATTTTTCCCAATAATAAATTGTTATTTGTAAAAATATTTATATATCTAAAGTAAAAATTATGGACTATAAAAATGTCTGTACTATTTAAATAATATTCATTTGAGGATGTGCAGTCCGGGGCACACTAGGATCGTATTTTTTTAATACATCCTTTTCTATTTTCACTTTAGTTTAAAATTATATAAATGTTTTTTTGGCAAACAGTATTTTTTTGCAGGGTAACACAATATTTCTGAGCAAGACAAACCTTATTAAAACTACATAAACATTTTCTTAAGCCTGAACTTTTTAATATATTACATGAATATTTTATGAAAACCATGAGTATTTTCAAAGTATGTAAACATTTATTCGATTATTTTTTTCTAAAAAACATCATTATTTTATTAAATATTTGAACACCTTTTATATTATATTGTTTTGGTAACAACACATAAAGCTTTTTCTTCGAGAGTGTTCCTAGACGCCAGTCGGCCATCCGGTCGCCCCGCAGCCACGCAATGTGCGCGTCCCTCCTTCTTCCTCCCGTCAGTTTCTCCGTATCGCGTCCTCCCAAGGCCTCTGACTTGAAGCTCCATGGCAACCGCTCGCCGGCTCGCAGGCGCAGCTCGTCAGGGCCGCTCACCGGCTCAACGATTGCAGCAAACAAATTGCTAAAAAACTGGTTCCGGCTTTGTTTCAGCTGGTTCCAGCAAAATCAATTGCTCAGTCCGGCAAAAAAAAAAAACAATTGCAGCAATCAACGCGCATCGCCGCCGCAGCTCATGAAGAGAATTTTGTTACAGCAAAAAAGTGGCTGGGTTCCAGCAAACAGGTACGCCGGTTGTAGCACATTACTCGCCAAGCCTTGTTGCAAGGTGAGGAAGAATGTCGGTTCCAGCAAAATGGATCACTGGTTCCTTGTCGCACGCCCATGGCAGCACTTCTCGTCGTAGGTTGCAGCACGCTCCTTTCCGGCTGGTTGTAGCATGCCACGCCAAATCACGGTGTAGGAGGTAGTCGATTCCAGCTTACCGGAGCGTCGTTGCAGCATCTCGCGGTCATCGTTGCAGTATCACGCTCACCGGATTCTATCACCAGGAGATGGATGTGCTGCTTTGGGCTCGCCTAATGAGCAGAGAGGAGGGGAAAGGGTCAGCGGAGGAACCACACTAGCCGATACGGAGAGGTGGAAGAGGAGGAGAAAGAGAAGCGTCGGGTGGACGGAGAGAGGAACGAGTGGGCAACAACATTGGGGTAAGGATCAGATGAGGTGAACGGTCATGCCGCGCACGACATGTGATGCGGAGCATTGTATGATCATTCTCATGGACATACCATCATCACCCCAAACACCAAGTGGACCAATGACAAGAGCATGTGCTATCCGTAATTAATTTGGATGCTGCTTTTCCACGGTTCATACTTGAGCAGCTTTTTAAAAATCCACGGTTGATCCAAACACAGCCTAGGAGCATCTCCAATAGAGGCGTCAACAATCACGCGCGCGGTAAAAACCGCTGCTTTGGCGCGCCTCGTGCGCCACGCGGCGCGTTTCAACGGACGCACGAAACGATGGCGCGCTAAAAAAAATCCCGCGCGGGGGAAAAGCGGCAGCCCGTGCGTTATTTTTGGCGCACGTCGATCAGCGCGCGCTATAAATCTCGCGTTGCGTCCGTGCTCACCAACCGCCCCATTCCCTCCTGCGCCTTCTCCCCCGCCCTCTTCCAGCGCCTCGTCGTCGCCGCGCCCCGCCATGCCACCGCGCCCCAGGGCAGCTCAGGCTTCCACAGAGTCCGCGTCCGTCCCTCCGGCATGTTTTACACGGAGATCCGTTCCAGCGACACGCGCCTCGGGCTCGGCACGTATGAGACCACGCACGAGGCCGCCCGCGCGTACGACGCGGCGACGTGGCGCCTCCGGCGGCCTCGGACGTAGATGAACTTCCACGACGTGGTCAAGTGCGAGCAAGCGCAGGATGTCGCGCCTCCCCGCGTCTGGTCACCGAGGAGGACCGCCGCCTCCAGCAGCGCAATCGGGAGCGTCGCCTCTTGATCGCCGAGAGGGACGAGGCCGCCATGACGGAGTGGCGCGCGCGCTTTCCGGAGGACGTCGTCGTCGAGAACGACTTCTGGGCGCAGAGGATGGCAGAGCGATTTGCGTGTCGCCAGGACAAGCGTGCACGCAAGGCACTGGCGAATGTCCAGATAAACAACCCGGAGACAAGCTGGAATTCGGACGATTCTCGATAAGAGGATGCGTTTACGTCGTCAGACTATACCACCGAGGAGGAGGAGTAGTAGTCCAGGTGTATTTTATTTTATTAGCGTCGTGTGTTGGGGATGCTCTAAGCATGAATCCAGGTGCGACCCGTCCGGCAGAAGCCGAACGTGCTCGTATGCGACTGCCATGCACTGGATCGTTGGTCCGCGTTTCAGCGGTTGGGTGCCGCTACCATCGCGATTAGCCGATCAATTTTCTCGTCTCCCTCCGCCTCCGAAGAGCAGTCTAGGTTGCGCCGCCATCACTTCCTTCACATCTCGATCTACCAAAACCAAAAGAAGAGCAGGAGGAGCCATGAATGGCCGGTTTCTGAACCTGGTGGTCAATCACATGAGCGGCCGCGTTCCCTTCAGCATCCACCGTATCAACCCGGCAAACCTGTTCTACCCGGCCGGATCGCCGCCGGTCCCCGGACAAGGCCCTTCAGCCGATGCAACGGCAGCAATGGAGGACGTGCCGCTGCCTCCCGCCTCCATCTCCTTCGACTGTCCCCGCCCGCCGGAGCAAGACTGCACAATGGATTTCATGGCCTTCGGCAGCAACCGGGACAAGATCATTGCCGTGGACAGAACAGGGGACACCTACCTCTACGACGGCGCCCTGCACAGTATCCGCTTGAGCACCAATATGCCGATGATGCTCCGGCGCGTGATGAAACCCATGTGGGCCGCCGACGGTGACCACGGTCTCTTTGTCATGAGTGGCATCGATCACCACCAGTTCGTGGCTCTGATGGACGGCCGCGACCACAACGACTGCAATTGGCAGTACTACATGCCGAACTGGCGCTGGCAGTCCCTCCGGCCACCTGCCTTCCCCGTCCGCCTCCAGCAACAATGGAACCCCTTTGAAATCGGCGCTTACACGGCGGTGGGCGATCAGTTCTGGGTCTCCACCGTGGGAGCCGGCACGTTCGGCTTCAACACAGAGAGCGGCGTGTGGAGCAAGATCCGCCCGTGGGCGCTGCCGTTCAGAGGCCGCGTGGAGTACGCCCCCGAGCAAAGGCTCTGGATCGGCTTCTCCGACAGAGGCGAGCAGGAGGAGCTCTGCGCGTCCGACCTCGCCCTCGCCGCCGTGTCCGCGCCGGTGGCCCGGCCCCGGACACCGGCGTGGCAGAACCTGGGGAGTGATCTGGGGTTGAGGTTCTGGCGGAAAGACTGGGAGCTCACGTCGACCCACCTCCTGCCGCTTGGCTCCGGCAGACTCTGCACGGCCAGGTTCTTCCTGACCAAGGACGAGGACGACTACCGGCACGACACAAGAAATAATTTCGTGGTGCTCGTCGGGGTGGAAGTGGTGCCCGATGAAGAAGGAAGGGTCCGCATGATCCGGCACAAGTCCCAGCGTTACACCTTCGGCCGCGACCGTGCCGTTCCGATGTGATCCACATTTCGTTTGCTCTTGCTTAGTTGCGGATGTATTGAGGGAACACAACGGATCATAATAACTTGTAATCTTCTTGTGTGATAATGCCCATCCAGTTTATTATCGAGTACTCCAGCCTTGTGCAGGTTGGAGTAATGTAAACCTGAATTAGTAGACTGTCACTGCCTGACGCTATTGATAGTCGGTGCAGTGGTAGATATTTCAACTGCGTTAAGGCGTGTAGGCAGGTAGGAGACACTAACCGTTGGCTGTTCGGTACTTGTGTTGTTACCGGCGAGGCGCTCTGCTGTGCAACCAACTAAGTGGTATCGACAGACACAGGGTCTTGTACAAGGGCTGTGATAGGAGAACAGTCACCTAGCAACCTGCGATTACATCTTTTGCTAGATGGTCTCCTTCATTCGGGGTAGGCAGTAGATGATGTGTTGCAAAAACTGGTGCCGCTTGCATCCTGAGTTCTTTCTGCCTGATCCAAGATAGTGAGTGACCCAGCCGGAACAAAAACTTGCCTGGACTGAACCCAGTGTTGTTCTGCCAACAAGGATCTCTGCATTCACCTATGGTTTAGTTCCCTGCGAGAAAGTCCAGTAATAGTTGCAAGTGCTATTCCGGATTGTGCCATGTGTTGCTCTTCCCCTTCTCTGTACAGGTTTCTGGACGCAACGAAATATGCATCGACCAAGCAACCAACAGTTCTGTCTTAGTCACAACTCACATGACAACAATTCCGTATGCCTTTCAGTTCGAAGGCTGCTAATTAGGATGCTCGGCTATTCAATGCAGCAAAGCCTAAATATTGGGGACCCAAACAATACCAACCACCAAAAGGTCGACTATAAAACAAGGTGGTTGATGTTCTCCTGAATGGTCTGAAAAAAAAGTGGTTGATGCCTAAAAATTGAGCTGCCCGGGCCCACCAACTCAATTGAACAATGAGCGTAACGAGGTATATTATCAAGTTTTTAGTCTTAAAAACATGCAGACATATGGCATAGGGAAACTCTAAAAAAACTCTAGAAGATAGATAGCAAGGACTGACGCCAACGCCAGCGCCAAGTCGCCGTGTCTTCAATTTTTGCTTGGAAAGCTAACAGATTTAAGCCAGAACAGGAACTTATCAGCGATACAAACACGAGAATAACACCCTAATGAACCCGCTGGTGACCACTAGCGTGCCTCGTCCTGAATGATAACGAAGGAGAGGAGACGATGAGCATCATGCTGCGTGGCGTTGAAACATGCAGTCATCCTTTTCCTCCAGAGCTACCAGGCCGAGAGCAGGGAAGCCACCCCTTTTCTGAAGGCCGGCCGGCAGCCACCACACGCAGACGACCACCACCATGATTCGAACTTGCCTCTTGGCAGAGGCGGTCATGCAGTGGGTCGCACCGAGGAGAGGAGGATTTCGTGCCAAGTTTGGCGCGAGAACGAGCAGTCGACTCAGGACTCCTTATCACACAGGACGCAGCGCAGCGAGCGAGTCGGTGGAAGTTCAGCATCTGTGCAGGCAAGCCAGCGATGTGTCTTTGGTGCCCAAGGACGCCAGATCAGCTTCCAGTCCGGTGCGGCGTTGTCGTCCTGGAACATAGCAGAGTAGCAGGATGGTGCCATCGAACACAAAAGTATTTTAAACTCTATATACTGTATTATCAGATATATTAGGGGTTTCAAGATTTTCAATTGGCAGTTAGGGTTTTTTTAATTCAATTGACAATTCGGTAACGCATTCCACATAAGGCAATATAGCAGCATTTGATATACCCAAAGCGTGGCCATGGGCCATAATAGAATAAGAAATACATAAATCGGAGCTGGGCCTATACGAGCAAACCTGGCGGTACAGATAACAAGATCCCTGCTGCTCGGGATCACAATAACACTTTCGAGTATGATATTTCTAGATCCCATGTTACTAAGGCCTGATTAAAGTGGATTTGAGGTGTGCTTAGTTGATCTGCTAGCTACACTCGTGTTTGAAGAAATTAACGAGCTTTAGAAGTATAGTTCTCACGTGCAGGAGGCAGTGTATTTTCTCTGTCCTGTTGGCATCAGGTAGTTCCAGCCACCACTATCTGTGCAGTTGTTAGTTGTTACAAACTTACACTATTGCATCTATTGGTTTGGTCACAAAGTTCCGTCTCCAAGTATAGATTTTGTTGTACAGTGTAAACTATACCGTTTTTGCTTCTACCATCTATTAAGTAATAGGTATAGCGTTGGTGAACATTTACACACTTGTCGTCAAGTGAACACCCATATAGAATTCAAACAAGAACACTAACATGCATGCTTCAACTTATATGCAGGGTACAAGTAAGAAAACTGTAGGTCCATTTTCAGTCAGAGTGAGAATTTTAGGATTTTCAGGTAGCAGACTGCACATGAGGCGATATAACAACATTTGGTCAAAATATGTGTACAGCAAGCTGGAAAAGCAGGGCATACAAAATAAAACTTTACAACCTTATTGCCAAGTGAAACCCAAAAAAAGAGTACATGTAAAAACTGTAGGTCCATTTTCAGGTTCAGAGTGGGAATCTAGGATTAGCTCATGTAAAGCAGGGGAATCAGCCCTCTTAGCATCTGAATCAAAATTCAATTGGGAATCTATAGAGGTAGAGGTGGCTGAACAGAGTATACAGAAGGTACTAACCAGAAACACTTGAATTGTACTATTTCATTTCTTGGAGCCAAAAACCTCTCGTAGGTCAATTAGGTTCACTGTCTTTACTGCTGTAGAATCCTTATTTGCCGATTTGGACCGAGCTGTAGGCTTGAAAAGGAGCATCACTCTCCGTTGTAGTTCTGGCAACAGAGTTGGCCATAACAAGTAAATTGCGGCTTCAACCTGTTTCTCTGTAATCTGAAAAATAAATAAGAGAGTCAGGTCAATCAACAAATCAAAATGTGCACATTCTGGTATGTCTAATCTGGGCATAGACGATGTAAATAGTACCTCGTTCTTTAGGGCGTGCGTCACTAGGCACCTGCAGAAACGCAGTCTGGAGAGAAATGTATTGCGATATACTTTCTCAGGATGTAGAAACACATCTCTCAGTCCTTCCGGTGATGATTGATCATGTGGATCGTATGCTCTTAGAACCCAGCTTGGTGCAGGAAACTTGTTGGACCCTGGCGGGTCCAGTGCATCCCTAAAATTTTGACCGTATGTCCACCATGACGAGCTCGAATGGAGGATAATATTGGTGTAGATACTGATCCGCGCGGACGAGCACTGCGTGACAGGATGACTGAAAATGGTAGACCTCCTGTCAAAATCTTTGTAGTCAGGGGCTTCCTCCGATTTAAGCATTCTAATTTCTGCTATTATGCTCTCCATGAACATCGGATAACGGGTCACGCGGGCCGCGTTATCTTCCACGAAATGCTTCTTCAGTATAGGAATTATAGCTTCAAGGTCATTCCGGTAGCCCTCGGCATTAAGTTCATGCCTGACGGAGTCTATTTCCAACACATTGTATAAAGGTAGGAAAAGGATATCCTTCTCTTCAAATTTTCCCTTGAGAGATTTTCCGGAGGAATGGAGTCTCTCAATGCACTGCAATAACTGTGTCAGGATCATTCTGCCGCCCTCGCCTAGCATTAGCACACTCTCAGGGTTGCCTGGCCAGCGTAGTGACGCTGGTACGTCAACTGCCTCAAGCAAATTTTCGGTAGCTGCGATCTTTTCATTCAAGCTTATTTTTCCCAGTTTACTTGAGTCTGGGCTACCAGCACCTGATCCCGTATCACCTGCCTCTCGTCCTCCTCTTAGCCTTGGACAAACTAATATTCTGCTACCTTCACGGATGTTGGACAGAATAGTAAGTTCGTTGCCTTGCCAAATCCGACCCTTACACTCGTAAGAGCAGCCTCTGATGAGCGATTTTCTTCTTCTTAACGCGCCAGTAACAGCGGATTCTATGGTTCCTGATATGTTGATAACTCTATTGACAGTCATGTGTGGATAAACTATTTCAACCTGCAAATATAGTAGAAACATTAACGCCCTGAAGATTGAACATAAATGGGCATCAGAAAAGGAGAATTATGTTCTTACGTTTATGTGTGTCTTCAGGATTCCAGCTGCACTACAGGAAATTCAAGTTTTCCCGTGTGGAAAGCTATAAGCCGTGTGCTATTTTTCGGGCACTCGGCTTACCTGACTATAAGCCGTGTGCCCAAGAAAAAACACCCGGTAACAA
>CBMN010070023.1:0-24668 GCA_000582825.1 Hordeum pubiflorum
AGTGCCTCCCCAGGTGAAACCTGGCGGATGGGCGGGTCGTCATCATTTGGCTTGGCCAACCCGGGGAAGTACTTCCTCACGAGGGAGCCGATGACGTGGTTCGGCAATCGTGCCTTTGGAGGCTTGGTAATGAGAAATTCCTACTGACTGCATGATGAAAAAGACAAACATATGTGAGTGGAAAAGTTGTGGTATTCAAAATAATTTGCAAATCAAATACTTACCAATGTCCCAACGGAGTTATGAGAGGACGATCGGTGGGAGCCGTTGGTTCCGGGACCTTCCCTGGACCACGCCCGGATTTCTTCCTCGTGGAAGTGTTGCTCGACGTAGACCCCGAGCTGTCCGAGGCCACCATGTCGGCAGACTCGGTAGCGAGCGGATCATCTCCTTGAAAGGACCCTCCGACATCGTTATCTGATGGTGGGTCCTCATCAGTAGTGAGCTGGTGGCAGCCGGACGACTCGGTCGTACCAGAGTTGCTGGTGTGGATTAACCTACGGCTCATGACTCTCCGATACTTACCGCCAGAGCCCCCCTCAGAATCTGAAAACAAAATAAATTATGTTAGTAACTTTGTTAGCTTTTACAAATACTCCATATTTCCAACCTCAGGAATACTAGAATGGAGTTCTTCGGAAGAATGCAAATGGCGTAAATTTACAAGTGGTACAATCTAGATAACGTGCTAGAATTGTTCGAGTTACGAGTTTGATGAGCATCTGAAGAGTGGCGGAATTGTTTCACAACTTACGCCTCCCGAAACACCACAGAGAAATGGAGTGTCCGATAGACGTAATCGAATCTTGTTGGACATGGTGAGATCAATGATGTCATTAACTGAACTTCTGTTATCTTTTTGATTTTATTCTTTAGAAACCGCTGCTTTTACACTAAATAGAGCACCATAAAAAACCTGTCGAAATGACACCATATGAGATATCACATGGGACGAAAACCAATTTGTCTTTTCTTAAAATTTGGGGATGTAATCCGTATGTGAACCATTTACAACCTAATAAGCTCGATCCCAAATCAGATAAGTGCTACTTTGTTTATTATCCCAAAGAAACTGTTGGGTATTACTTCTATCACAACACCGAAGGCAAATTGTTTGTCACAAAAAAAGGTGTATTTCTCTAGAAAGAGTTTCTTGCAAAAGGGGTGAGTGGGAGGACAGTGCTACTCGACGAGATTAGTGAATCGTCGTCATCAGATCAAAGTGATGCAACACCGGAAGTTGTTCCCGAGTTCCCCATTGTGACCGGTATGGAAGCCCCTACATTTGATGTATAGACTTTGCTCGAGACTGCAGCTGAACCACGCAGGTCATGTAAAGTACATTCAAAACCTCAATGGTTTGAGAATGAATTATGGTTGTTACACAACAATGAATCTGCGACAAACAAAGAGGCAATAATGGATGCTGACTCTTGGAAATGGCCACAGGCCATGAAATCTGAGATAGACTCCATGTATGAACTTGGTGGCGCCGGGAGGTGTAAATCCTATCGAATGTAAATGGATCTATAAAAAGAAAACAGACACAGATGGAAATGTTTACATCCTTAAAGCTCAACTTGTTTCAAAGGGTTTTCGACAGGTTCAAGGTGTGGACTACGACGAGACATTCTCGCCAGTAGCGATGCTCAAGTCTGTATAGATTATTCTAGCAATTGTTGCATATTGCGATGACGAGATATGACAGATGGACGTCCAAACGGCATTCCTTCAAAAAAATTTAACCGCGGACATGTATATGATATAGCCCGAGGGTTTTGTTGATCCACTGGATGATGGAGAGGTATACAAACTCCAGAGATCCATCTATGGACTGCAGCAAGCATCTAGGAATTGGAATCTTCGTTTCGATGAAGTGGTCCAAGAATTTGGCTTCATCAATAATGGCGAAGAGGCTTGGTTTACAAGAAAGTAAGTGGGAGCATAATAGCATTTTTTATACTTTATGTGCATGACATATTGTTGATTGGGAATGACGTATTATTTCTTGACACAATTAGGACTTCATTCAAAAATAATTTTTCAATGAAAGAGTTGGGTGAGGCATCATACATATTGGGCTTAAAGATCTATAGAGATAGATTGAAGTGCCTGATAGGGCTAAGCCAAAGTACGTATTTTGACAAGATATTGAAGAGGTTCAACATGGAAAATTCCAAGAAGGGGTTCTTGCCAATGTCACATGGGAAAGGTTTGAGAAAGAGTCAGTGTCCTAAGATGACTAATGAGCGAGAACGCATGGGCAAGATTCCATATGCTTCTGTAATTGGATCAATAATATATGCCATGATATGTACATGGCCAGATGTGTCATATGCTTTAATTGTTACGAGTAGATACCATAGTGATCCTGGTGTAGATCACTAGACATCTATGAAAAATATCCGAAAGTACCTTAATAGGACTAAGGACATGGTTCTCGTGTATGGAGGTGATAAAGATCTCGTTGTGAAGGGTTACACCGATGCAAGCTTCACCATGGTTCCGGACGATTTTTCATCTCAATCAGGGTATGTGTTTACACTCAATGGTGGTGCAGTGAGCTTGAAAATTTCTAAGCAGAGCACTGTGGTGCATTCAACACTGGAGGAGTATATCACCGCTTCGGAAGCGGCAAAGGAGAGCATTTGGATCAAGAAGTTTGTCGCCGATCTTGGTGTGGGCCCTTGAGAGCTCGATCCTATGGAGCTCTATTGCGATAATAGTGTATACATAGCTCAGGCAAAGGAGCCAAGGTCCCACTAGAAATCCAAACATTACAACGCAGATTCCACCTAATTCATGAATTGGTGGAGAATGGAGACGTAAAGATATGCAAGATACACAAGGACCTGAATGTGTCAAATCCATTGATGAAGCCTATACCACAAGCAAATCCTGAGAAACACCGGAAGGCCATAGGTGTTAGGAGCTTATGTATTGACTAGATTACTGACTCTAGTGTAAGTGGGAGACTATTGGAAAATATGCCCTAGCTAGAGGCAATAATAAAGTGGTTATTGTTATGAAACCACATGTTATGATAACACGTAGTTATGTGGCAACTACCAAAATACAAACATCTGGCCCATGCAAGTTTCCTTCTCAAGGAAGCAAGCTTACCACACAAGTTTCCTTCTCCACTAATCAAGCTTACCCTACAAGTTTCTTCACCACCAAGGAAACTTGCCACACAAGTTTCTTCCTCTACAAGGTATCTTGTAGATAAGCTTTGAGAGGTGAAGAAACTTGGTGGCCAAGGTAAACTTGCCACCTCACCAAGGTAACTTAGTTGAGAAGGAAAATTCCTTAGGGGCTAAGATTGGGATGGCTATATATTACCTCCCTTAGGTAGAGTTTTAGAGATAAAGGCAACAAGGAGAGTGAGTGGTGTAGCTCATTTGATCTTGTACAAGGATTCACCAAAGATTAATAAAAAACGGCTCCTCTCCCTACATCTTATGTTCGTTACTCCGGTATTAATGATTGTGCAACAAGTTCTTCCCCTTGATTGAGTGATGTGATTGGCAAGTGCAATCGAATGACTCCGGTGTCACCCCAAGTTTCACAACATGTTATTAGCATGAATTGCTCTCTTGGCACTGAGCAAGGGTCATATAACCCGATGGCGGAAGCGAAGATCCGTTTCCTAGATAATTGAACAACAAACATAATTCTTAACACAAGAGCAAGGGAAATGGATAAGCGGAAAATGGTGGTCACGGCCCCCTCCCCCGTGGCGCTTCATCGCCCTTCCGGCGATCTTGATCTTTAGCCAATAGAATCAAGTTTCTCTCCACTGGATTTATTCGGCATCTCAAGATCTACGTGCTCATACCCATCTCATATGGATTCTCACGTGGGATCTACCCTTGGCTTGGATTTCTCTAAGGGTTTGGTTTTTGCGGAGGAGGTTTTTCGATCTACGGGGCTTTGCATTCATCCCTCGGATGACACGGGCTATTTTACAATGGTAGTGTCTTTTACCCGTCATGATTTTCGTCTCACGGAGGATTCAGTGGCGGCGACACTTGAGGCCGCGATTGGTGGCTCGGCAATTGAGTTCTTGGTTTTCTCCATTAGAGACAAGGTTGTCAGATTTCAGGTCTCTTGCAAAGCAGTCAGTATGATGGTTCTTAATCTGCGGTATTTCTCTTGTGTTCATTTCAAATGTTTATTTCATCTATGGAGCAATGGTGGTCCAAATTGGCGTCGTGAGTTTAAACTCTGGAAATTGGAATGTGATGCTGAATGGGTCCTTGATAGCCCCTCCAAAAGGCATGCTGCTCTTGGAGTTCTGGCCATGCGCTCAAATCCCCCGAAGTCTTCAATGAAGACTGATCGCTCCATCAGGAAAAAACTTTCATTCGCGACATGGGAAAATTATCCAGTTTGTTCAGGTTATCGATATCCGGCCATGCAAGAATGCATTACAACTATTGAAATTGCTGGTTATTCAATCCCTCACCATGAACGAGTGGTTATACATGCAAGGCCGCCGGTGAATCTTCAGTGGACGAAGACTTTGCCATTGATCTCTTTTGGCACAGTGCAATTTTGGGTTGCGCCGACTGATCAGACGCCGCCATCTTCGGGCGGGCTTCTTGCTCCTTCAAATGAGGAGGAATTGGGCCTAGTGTCCCCTCAGCCTGGCCCACCAATGCCGGAAACATCTGTTGAGGTGGTGCCAATGGCTGCAATTGTAGAAAAGGATTTCGAACACTTGATTGATGATATGGTGGATAAAATTTTAATGTGTCAGTTATGTCAGACCTGGGCATTTCTCAAAAAATTGCACCTCTCCTTTGCGATGCATTGGATGTTCTAGAGTGGGCCATACTAGACGGGATTGTAACAATTTTGCTACGGAGTTGGGGTGGGTTTGGCAACCTAAGCCCGGTAACGCTACGCCTTCCGAGGAGGACACTGTTGGCCACGAGAATATCTCTCTAACAAATCCTTCACCATGCTTGGACTTTGTTTCCGCTTCCGCATTAATCTCTCCGTCTAGTTCCATCAGCCCTGGTCCCAAGACACCATCCGTCATGCCGCCGGAGACTCCACCTCCACCATCGAGCACTACTCCTCCAATTCCAACTTCCATGGCGAACTTCCCCTTGAACCCGATGCAGTATGTGCCTGCTGGCCATCATGTTGTTGATGGTGGGGAAGCTCGATGGCCGCGGACATTTGTGTCACCATATACCCCAATTGTGAGGCGGCATGAGGAGTTCATGCTTGCAGAAGTCATGTTGGTTCCCCCGCCAGGTGAGATGGGCCCTGTTCGAGAAGAAGTTGCAGATTGGCTGGCGGAGCAGGGTTTTGTGGTGCACTCTATTCAGCCCTGGATCAATGCCGTGGGCCTATTTGAGCTCCGGGATGCGGCTTCTCAATTTGTTCTTCTTCAGATGCCGCCTCAAGCTCTAGGTAACGATCGCTTTGTCCGATTCATGAAGCATGATGAAGGTGAGGGTTTTCGAGGGGCTCAGGGTTTTCGTCAGGGTTTGCTTATGTTTCTTGGGATTCCGTTGGATCTTCAAAACACTGAAAATATTCGAGCCACAGTCAATACTTTCGGGAAATTTCATCATTGGAACGGTGAGGACCCATACCTCGTGGGGTCATTGGTTTTTGCATCATTCCTGGAGGACATCCTTGTGCCGAGGGATGTGGTTTTCACTGATTATGCTGATTGGGGTGGTGCGTGTGTCTCTTGGACAGTTCCCCTATACATCCTAGGAGCCAACTTCGCGAAGCAGATGCCACAGGACGAGGCTTGGATGCCCATCAATGTTAATCCTCACCCGCTGCCTGGGGTGCCGTTTCCAGACATGCCGCCTTTCATACTGCCTCCATACCCAGCATTGGGGTGGAATGATGTGCCGCATGACCCGGAGCCAGCTATGCAAGAAAATGTTGCTGATGCTGATGGGTAGGGGAACTGGAATTTTGTGCCTGAACCTGAGCCAGAGCAGGTGCAAGACCAAGAATCAATGGTGCTGGACGTCTCCAACCATTCAAGCTCTGAAGTTGCTCTACCACAAGTCCCTCTGATTGTTCCTGAAGAGGATGAAGAACCTGTGCAGGATATGCCACAGCCGGCGGATTTGGATGACAACAACAGTTGGGCGATCATTGTTTACCAGCCGCCTGTTGTGAAACTTCCCCCTGTTCAGGAGGTCAGGGTCCCCTTTGGGCCTTCATTGCCACCAGAGCTCATTTGGAAGAGGTCTTTTGAAAATTTAATGAAATGTCAAACAACATTTGAAATTCCTGCCTCTGTTCCTGTTTGGCCAGTCTCTTCAGTGGTTCTGTCCAAGAGATCCTGGGAGCTGGCTTTTGATAATGATCTGCCATTGGTCACATGGAAAGAGCAGGAACCTCCAGTAAATCCTGCTGAGAGGGCACCGGTTGCTCATTCCCTCTGTCCTGCCGCAGAGGACCCTCAGGAGTCGGGGCCTTCTATAGGTGCACCGCCCAAGAAGGTTGGAAGGCCTCGGAAGACTTTGGCGCCAACACCGGTGGTTGAAACTGCAGTCAGGTGTTGCACTAGGGGGTCTGTGCAGAGAGATGGCTTCAAGCCCATCTTCCATGAATTGGTGTCCGAGCCCAAGAAGAAGAAGCCCAAGTCCAGGCCTTTCACAGCCTAGCTAACTTAAGGCCCAGCCCATTCTGGTGCACCTGGTGCTGCTCCACTGGCCACCCCAATCAAGAAGATTCAGGAAATTGGAGCAGATTTGGGAATCGATGAGAAGCTGCTCACAGTGGAGGCGCTTACAGCGGACCCACTTGATCCTGTTAGCAACTCTGCTGATGATTAGTCTCCAAGAAGCTATTTGGGCTTGGCAGGCCCCTAATTATGCCTATAAATGTAATAAATTAAGTCTTTGCACTGGCGAGCTCTTTTGTATAATATCTTTAGAACATGTGCTACAACCGCTTTTGCCTGTGACATTGGGTCTCAACAGGTTTTATGGTCTTTGCTTTTCATGTTTTCATGAATAGATCAATTAGAAATTGGAATTTGTTGTGCTAGAATGTTAGAGGCCTAAATTTTGGGCCCAGGCCAAGGGCTGTGAAGCAAAAAATGGAAGAAAGTCAATGTGCCATTGCATGCCTGCAGGAAACTAAGTGCACTTCTTTTGATAGTAAGCACATTAAAAGTTTTTGCCCAAGGAAGTTTGATTGTTTTGCCTACTCCCCTTCTGTCGGAGCTTCAGGGGGTATTGTGGTAGTATGGAATTCTTCAGTTTTTGTGGGTACTCTTTTGGAAGTTCATCAGTTTGCTGTGGTGGTACAATTTACATCTAAACAAAACAATGAGCAATGGACCCTTGTTTCTGTTTATGGACCATGCCAAGGTGAAGCAAGGGATTCTTTTGTTAGTTGGCTTTATAACCTGGATATCCCATTGGGAGAGCACTGGCTTCTTGTAGGAGATTTCAACTTCATTAGGTCCATAGAAAACAGGAACTTGCCGGGAGGGGATTTAAATGATATGTTCATTTTGAATGAAATTATTGGCCACTTGGGCCTGTTGGAATTGCCCTTAAAAGGAAGATCATACACATGGTCAAATATGCAGGACTGTCCACTCTTAGAGCAGCTAGATCTATTTTTCACCTCTTCTGACTAGATATCTGCATACCCAATAACTAAAGTGTTGCCATTAGCAAGGACTGCATCAGACCATGTACCTTGCATGATCAAAATTAATACTTCAATTCCAAAGTCCAATATATTTAGGTTTGAAAATTATTGGTTGGAATTGGATGGTTTTATGCAGTGTGTGGAGAAGTCATGGAAGAAGTAGTCACCAAAAGGGCATATAACCGCCAGAAGTGATGACAAACTGAAGAGAATGGGAATGGACCTTAAAAAGTGGCAGATCAGTGTGTCCAAACTCAAATGTCTAATTGCCAAATGCAATCAGGTAATCTTATTGTTGGATAATCTGGAGGAAATCAGGCCCTTGTTTAGGCTTGAGTTTAATTTCAGAAAGATTGTAAAGCTCCATGTGGGAAATCTGCTACATTTGCAATTTTTGTATTGGAAGAAAATGTGTAGTGTTAGATACATCAAACTGGGTGGAGAAAATACCAAATTCTTCCATGCAATGGCCACTGAGAGACACAAAAGAAACTCCATAGCCAGTCTGAAATTGTCTGATGGCTCTGTTGTCACTGGGCATTCCCAAATGGATGGGGTCATATGGAGTTGTTTTAAAAATAGAATGGGGGTGTCTAGGGGCATTGTCATGGGCTTTGATCTTCCATCCTTACTATCCCCCACTGAAGGACTTGAGGAACTGATTAAACCCTTTGAGAAGGAGGAAATGGATGATATTGTGAAGCATATGCCAGTTGATAAGGCTCCTGGCCCTGATGGAATGGGCTTTGCTTCAAAAGGTGTTGGCACATTATTTGTGAGGATTTTTATGAACTAGCCCAGGCATTCTGTGATGGCACAGCAGCCCTAGTGAACATTAATGGATCATATATTACTTTGGTGCCAAAGAAACTGGCCCCTGAGGGGGTAGGGGGCTATAGACCTATCTCTCTTGCTGGTATGGGCTTGAAGTTTCTTTCTAAAATGGTTGCAAATTGTTTTCAGAAAGTCATCATGCAGTGCATCCATAAGAATCAATATGGCTTCATCAAGAGCAGAACAATCCAGGACTGCATGGTTGGACATTTGAGTATTTGCATCAGTGTCATAAGTCCAAGAGACCTATTGTTATCCTGAAATTGGATTTTGAAAAAGCTTTTGACTCCCTAGAACATGAGGCAATTGTCCAAATCTTAAGATACAAGGGTTTTAGTGAGAAGTGGATTAACTGGATGACTCAGTTATTGTCCACTGGTACCTCCTCAGTGTTACTTAATGGTGTCCCTGGAAGGAAATTCTTATGCAAAAAGGGAGTCAGACAAGGAGATCCCGTTTCCTCACTATTGTTTGTGATTGCTGCTGATGTCCTGCAGTCAGTAGTCAATGACATGCATACCAGGGGCATCCTTCAACTGCCAATACCCTGGCATGATCAGGACTACCCAATTATCCAGTATGCTAATGACACCCTTATCATTTTGCCTGCTGACAAGGACCAATTACTTGCTCAAAAGGATATGCTCAAGATTTTCTCTCAGTCCACTGGACTTGATGTGAACTACCATAAGTCCTTCATTATCCCCATTAATGTGGATGAGGGGACTATAAAGGAATTAGCTGCAGCCTTTGCATGTCAAGTGGGTAAAATGCCTTTCACATACCTGGGGCTGCCTGTTGGTACTACTAGACCAAATATGGTGGACTTCATGCCACTGGTGGACTGCATGGAAAGAAGGATGACTGCTAGCTCTGCTTTCCTCAATCAAGGTGAAAGATTGCAGTTTCTAAACTCAGTGTTGTCTTCCATGCCCATGTTCTTTATGAGTAGCTTGGCTATTCCACCTGGCATCCTCAAACAGCTTGAGAAAATTTAGAGACAGTGCCTCTGGAGGAAGCACAAAGATGAACCTGCTCCCTCACTTGCTGCCTGGGATTTGGTTTGCAGACCTAAATCCAAGGGGGGGCTTGGCATCATGAATCTGGGGGTTCAAAATGTGGCATTATTACTGAAGCATGCCAATCATTTTCTGAACAAAAAAGATGTGCCATGGGTGTCTTTGATTTGGGACACATACTATCATGAAAGGGTCCCACAGGCAACCAAGGATTGTGGCTCTTTTTGGTGGAAGGATATTTGCAAGGTGCTAGCCCAGTTCAGGTCTTCAACCTGGGTAAAAGTTAATGCAGGGGACACTGTGTTATTTTGGTCAGATAATTGGAAACTTGGTGATAGTGTTGCCACTCTGGAATCTAGATTCCCAAGTCTTTTATCTTATGTGAAAGATCCATGGATTTATGCTAAAGAAGTCTTCAGGGTACAAGAGTTAACTGATCTTTTTCATCTGCCACTGTCTAAGCAAGCTTACAATGATTATATGGTCCTTCAAGCCTTGATAGGGGCTTGTGATAGAGATGCAGAACTTAAGGATTGTTGGTGGTGGCAGGGTTCATCTAAGGAATTTAAGCCCAAGAGCTTCTACACACTCATGCACTCCAACCTTGATTTTAATCCATTGCTCTCATGGATATGGAGGTCATGTTGCACCATGAAAATAAAGGTCTTTGCATGGATGTTGATCATGAATAGGCTAAATACTAAGGATATGGTTGAAAGAAGACATTGGCACATGGATGATTTTGTACAGTGTGTTCTCTGTCCACTACATACAAGAGAAACCAAGGACAATCTTTTCTTCCAATGCAACTTTAGCACAAGGGTATGGAACTACCTTCAGATCGATTGGTCTCAGGGGGATACTATGGGAGATGTGGTCATACATTCCAGGAGGGATTTTGCAAAGCCCTTTTTCTCTGAAGTGGTATTCATTGCTTTCTAGAATATTTGGATTATCAGAAATGCAAAAGTATTCAGGCATGAAAGGCCCAGATTCAACAGGTGGAGAGCAGCCTTTGTGCATGATATTACTCTCATGCAGCACAGAATAAAGTCAGCCTTCAAGGATGAGCTTATGAGATGGATTTCATACTTGCCCCCTTGATTGCTTTCTGTATATCCTTGTATATCATGTATTTTAGTTTTCTTTCAGTTCTTTAGCTGTACTTTCTAGTTACTCCTTGTAACTCCTGTAATTCTCTCTTTCTTTCAATAAAAGTTATAAATGCTGTGGGGGTTTTCCTTACAGTTCCCACTAAAAAAACACAATTCTTAGGGAAACAAAATATGTTTAGTCTTCGACTAAGAGAACTGGAAATATTATGACCATTGCCAGAAGAGGCCTAAAAAAACACAATTCTTTGGGCTCCGGGAGAGCCACAATAGTTCTCCCTATGGGTAGTGAGATAGTGATCAAGGACGCACTCTTGTATCCTCATTCAACATGTACCCTTCAAAGTTTTAAAGATATCTATCTAAATGGTTTCCACATGGTAACTAAAAAAGAGCTAGATGTTAAATATCTACTCATGACCTAATTTGAAGGGCACCAGAAAATTGTGGTTGAAAAACTCCCTTGACATCTAGGCTATACTGCACAGAAATAAAGACCGTAGAGCAATATGTTGCGATGAAAGAAATATTTAAGAACCCAAAATCATTTAAAGTTTGGCATGATAGACTGGGTCATCCTGGATTGGGCATGATAAGAAAAATTGTTAACAATTCTGTTGGCCATAGCTTAAGAGCCAACGACTTCGAAAATCCTGAAGATTTTGAGTGCACTCCATGTGCCGAAGGGAAGGTATTTATTAGACCTTCTTGCCTTAAAGTTAAGGAAGAATCACCAGATTTCCTGGAGAGAATACAAGGTGATATATGTGGACCTATTATACCCCTATAGGGCCCATTTAGGTACTTTGTGGTACTAATTGATGCCTCTACTCGATGGAGCCATGTATCCCTATTGTCTACATGGAACCAAGCTTTTGCAAAGCTTATTGCCTAGATAATTGCACTAAGAGCCAATTTTCCTGATAATCGGATCAAGTCCATCAAGATGGATAATGCTGGGGAGTTCACCTACAAAGCATTCAACAATTATTGTTTGGCTCTAGGCATAAGAGTAGAGCATTCAGTACCACATGTCCACTCTGAAAATGGCCTTGCTGAGTCCTTAATTAGAAGGATAAAGTTGGTTACTAGGCCACTTCTACAGAATTGTAAACTCCCAACCAGTTGTTGGGTTCATGCCATGCTCCATGCAGCAGCATTTATCCAACTCAGACAAACTACATATCACTCTGCATCCGCCTTGCAGCCAGTGCATGGGAAGAACCAGGCATTTCCCATCTGCGAACAGTCGGCTGTGCTGTATACGTGCCGATAGCACCACCACAGCGTACATCCATGGGTCCTCACATGGCTCATTCTATGTGGGGTATGAAACTCTATCTATAATCAAATACCTTGAGTCTATGACAGGGGATCTGTACATGGCTCGGTACACTGATAGTATTTTTAAAGAGGACTATTTCCCGGCAATGGGGGTGGTATGTACCACGAAGAATGCCAAGAAATTTCATGGAGTACAACTGGGCTCCAGTCCTTAAATCCACGCACTAGTGATGCTAAACTAGAAGTTCAGAGCTTAATTAAAATCCATGAGCTAGCAAATAATCTACCAGATGCCTTCACTAATCAGAAAGGCATGACAAATTCGCATATACATGTTGTAAATGCACCAGAGAGAGTTGAGATAACCCTCTAGGACCTCATCCTAGGAAAAGGGGGACAGCTCTGGATGCCCGAGACTTGGTTCTGCGAAGACATCCACAGAAACAAAAACCCAACGTGGGCATGTCACATCCTAAATCAGCAGAAGAAATTGAACTTGAAGTTGAGAAACTCCCTGAAGTGAGCCATCCTGAAGATGGAAACCATCCTGAACATGGAAATCCTAGCGCACAGGCAAACGCACAATTTGATCTGAGTGTCGGGACATCTAAACACCCAGACTATCATTGTGGGAAATCATGAAGAGCTGGAAGAAATGATCGAAGAGATCTCCACAAACTATGTGGATAATGGAGAGTTATACAATAGAAAGACTACCATTGTTGACACATACTTTGGCTCCAAAATTGATTAATCAATAAATCTAGATCCAGAATGAAAGTCCATGGTAGAGTGCTAGAAGTGCTCAGATTTTTCAAATGGAAGGAAGCAATTGAGGCTGAATTATGCTCACTTTATAAGAGGAATGTTTTTGGCCCTGTAGGCCGAACACCTCCAAATGTAATACCTGTTGGATACAAATGGGTGAGATATAAGTGGAAAGAAAATAACCAGGCGGTGAGATATAAAGCAAGGCTAGTAGCGCAAGGTTTCTCGCAGAGAGCTGGCATTGATTATGATGAAACTTACTCTCTCATGAAGAGCGGAATCACGTTTTGATACTTGATATCTATGGCAGCTAGCTTAAATCTAAAAATGCAGTTGGTGGATGTAGTGACCACATATTCATATGGGTTGCTAGATTCGAAGATATATATGAAGGTACCTGAAGGACTAAAGATCCTGAATCCAAGGTCTAATCGCAACATATACATCGTCAAATTGCAGAGGTCGTTGTATGGGTTAAACCAATCCGGTAGAATGTGGTACAACCCGTTGAGTGACCTTCTCCTGAAGAGATATTACACAAATTGTGATGATTGTCCCTACATGTTTATTAAGAAATACCAGAATGGATTTTGTATCATCTCGGTCTATGTCGATAATCTGAATATTATCGGCAACGCAGAGGACATAAAGCTTTGGATTCTTCTATGTCCTCGACATGATAGACTTTTCTTCCAGCTAATTCATGTGGTTCTTCTTTATACCATTATTCTATGGTAGTCATTATGGTTTGTATGTGGAGTTTTGCTTCTTCTATTGCCAAGGACATGAATACTCCACCTCTGCTAATATCAAGAACAGATTTGGATTCATCATTCAATCCATCATAAAATATGTGAAGCATAACATGTTAAGCAAAGCCATGGTTTGGGCAAAGATTAATCCATTTAGAAAATCTCCGGCAAGCTTCAGATAGGCACTCTCCAAGCTTTTGCTTGAAAGCTACGATGTTCTCTTGGAGTCGAGCCATTTTGAAGAAAGGTTTTTTTTTTTGCATGAATCTATCAATGCAATCTTCCAGCTAGTTATGCAATTATGTGGAAGTCCATCAAACCATTCTTTAGCTTTATCTTTCAAAGACCACCTAGAAAGTTTCAACAAGATAAATTCTCTCGAGACATCTTTCAGTTTGAAAGTGCCACAAAGAGCATCATAAGTTATAAGAAATGTGTAGGGGTCTTGATTAGCATGTCCTAAAAAAGCTTTATCCTGCACTTCGAGGATAATATCAGTATCGATAGCAAACTCTTTAGCACAATTGGTGAGTAAAATAATAAGAGATTTAATAACAATTCCTGATGGACCACCATACTCCCTTAAACTTTTTTTCCACCTTTGGGCTTATAGCCATTTATGCAAACAAAGAGTTCATATCAACAGTAGCAGACCTTTTGAGTTTTTCTATGAGTTTCAGACATCTTTCTGCCAGGAATCTATAAATTTAGTCTGGTAGATACTGTCTTCTTGAATGCGTGGAACCCTTGTGTGAAATAGTAAGTATCTACAGTAATAGTACCTACAAATTAGTCAAGAAACTAACACTCGGCGCTTAGCTCGCCGGTAACGGCGCCAGAAAATGCTTGATATCCTGCGAGTGTACATGGATTGTTGAAGCACTCTCACACAAGTATAATCTGAGTTTAATATCATTCCCAACGAAGAGTAGGTGGTGAGTGTTAATGCGAGTGTTTCTATTGCAAATGATGTGTCACAAGTCTCGTGTGAATTAACTATTGTTTTATCTGCAAGCATTATGGTGGTGGCAGTAGACAAGTAATTGTTGTGTGAAATAAAGTGTCTAAAACTAGGGCTGCAAAAAAGAACATAAAAGTAAAGAACGGAAAATAAACTGTGGTTTTCCTGCAATGGAGAAGTTAGGCGCGGGGTGGTTCAGTTCATGGTGAATAACAAATGTGCTTGTGCAACTGTAACGTGGAGTTACCTATTCATGTGATTTTACCTTTTGTATTCTATGTTTGGTAGGCGAGTCACCCTAGAATAGACAAACTCCTTCTGACAGGATTTTTTGACTCTATTATGTTGCCTTCCAATACCACCAGCACTGGTCGGCTCAGCAATTAAGGTTGTTAGACCAGACCAATACTTTCAGCATCGTGGCTTCCCGTTCTCCCCGTATTGTCTTCGCTCCTCATTGATACCAACACCTGTCACCTGGTCGTCATAGATTCACTGGGCAATAAGTGGTTACCTGTGTAGGTCTTCAGATCATGTTGTCCGGGCCCTTAAATTGGACAACAAGCAATGCGCTCACCACAGATAATCAACCAAGTAATTAATCATAGAATTAGTCCCACAAATATCAACATACGGATTAGGCACAAACCAATCTCACCAATCCCCTAAATCTCCCACTCCCTGGGTAATTACTCATGCATGAGAGAAGGATAACAACCAAATACAAAGATTATGCAAAGGGAAACCATATGAATAATATCATAGTTTGCCACAATAAGATGGGTGATTAAACCGATCTCAATCTCCGGATGAAGTACGAATAGAGTTTACAAACCCTAGCCTTACAAGTTGGAATCTCTCTCTACGGTGGTGTTGTCGATGATGGGATGGAGGATCATGATGTAGAGGAAGCCGGAACTGATATATGTGAAGCAATTCTTCTTTAGAACTCTCCTCCTCGGCTCTAGTCATGGTTCAGGGGTGTTCTATTGTTCGTCTCCATAGCTTCCCACTACAAAAGTTGCCTTTGTAGATGAGAGGGAGGCGCCAGCGCCCAGTACAAGCAGTGGTATGAGTGGCGATGCTCGTACCACAAGCTGTCTTCTATTCTGGATATGCCAAATGAAAACCTTTTCAACTGGGACTTTGTCCACATGCTCTTCTATCATCCCAATATAGCTACAAATCCTTCCAAAAGTGTTTGTACTTGGAAAACAAGTAAGGAAATAAGGTTTCTCTATTTTTGGTAAATAATCGTTAGTGAAAAGGAAAAAACCGGTGAAAAGTTGGGTTAAACCAAGCAAAATAGCCTTGGAAAATAGTCACAAAATGGAGCCAGCAAGTATGACTATCCGCGGTCACACAATTGCTCGTCTTCTCTTCTATTGTCCTTGGTAGTTTTTCGATGGAGTGGTACGAGCGTCGGTACGAGCATGGCCGTCATAATCCCCAAGTGCAGGGAATTGTTGTAGTACTTTCCAAAGTAGATGTGGAAGTATATGAGTGTCAATACCCCATAGGAGCTAAAGTTAGGTTTCCTATTCTCTCAAGTTATGCATGCCTCTTGCACAACTTGATATGCTCTTTAGTGTTTACTTTACCTAAACTCTTAAACTAAGATAGGTTGCAAGTGTGGTAACTAAAGTACTTTGCAAGATAAGAATACAAGTTAGGTGATGTTATTAATTAGTTTGCAAAAATAAAAAGAGAAATTTTGCTTCTGTTTGTGAAGGTGGTGGCGAAATTTTCCCTAGGCAATTGATAAGATAATGTAATCAGTACACATGCTTTTTACAACTGATATGCGGGAGAGGCATGTGCTTACATGCTACAAAACCATTGACTCACATGTACTTATGATTGAATCTTGAGCAAGGATCCACATCTACTAAGAATAATTAAGGTAAAAAGCCAACCATAGCTTTATCCTCTAGGGTTCCTCTCGAATCCTCTATGCTCTAACTCCTACACGTTTGGAACAGTTATTCTGTCACTCTGGCCTCCGCACATATATTCATCATAACACATTGCTAACGCTCAACTGTGATCCAATATAAGTGTGCACTCCTATGTAAGCACAAAAGGAAAGCACCATATCAATTCACACCATCTTATATCTTATCTTATATTTACTAATTGGATGCATCATATGAGACTCCACGTTAATCCTAGGAGTTACGTAATATCATCCATCCAATTAATATATGATTTATGTGTAGCAGTTGATGAAATACATAATCTCCCGGCCTGCTGTCCGCACATGTCAGTCGTTATGTCCATGGTCTCTATCGCCCAAAGAATCCCCCCGGAAAAAAAAACTACCTGAATTTTGTATCCCATAAAAAGCTAGACACCACGGCAAGAAGGGTAGGCTCAAAATCCATCTAGAGATCTTCCTGATTCAAGTCGTTCGTTGGTCATCTCCATACGATTCCAGAAAAACTAGCTAAGTTTTCTTGAGATGCCAGGACATGAACGGATGGCTCAAGGCTGATCTGGCTTACTTCCCGATGCAAGTCGCCGAGGACTTCCCGACGAGCGCTATGATGCCGACGAAACCTACGGCCCTGTTGTGGTGATGGCTGCTGCTTTTGGCCTTTACAAACACGTACACATAGATGAAGCTACCACTAGGAAGAAGGAGCACCTTGACTGATTCCGGCGGTTGAATATGTACGTAGACGATGCATGCACGTGCATTGATTGATTCTGAAGCTAACTTCATAGACAAAGCAAGCACGAGGAGGCACGAAGAAGCATATGATTAATTCCAGCGGCCGTAGGCTACAACAAACCCAACATACACGTACTGACATACTCCGATGGATCCTGTACGCGTACGTGCTGAGGTACACATGGAGGTACCAAGGATTGCTATAGTGCCTATCTCCGTGCTTTATTTCTCAAACCGTTCCTTGGTTTATTTCACATGGTGTTGATTACATTGTACCAAGCAATTATAACCTACCTAAGTATAGTTCCGTGACCTATTCCTATTCGGATAGGAACTCTTGCTTAATTCCATCAAATCTAACATCCATCTGACTCATTCTTTCCATGGCCTCCTAGCCGCATCATGTAGATTTTGTAGCTCCACGGCTTTACAGCAGGCAATTGCGATGGATGAAGTTTCCCTAATCTGGGGTAACAATGCAATCTTCTCTTCACTCTATAATCGATATGTTGATTTGATCTGCAAATGGTAACTTGGACTATTTAAGTGGATCGTTGAAACTTTAATTTTCGGCACTATTGTAGGGAATTTCAACGATTTTTATTTTTGAGGTAAAAGCAGTATTGTTTCTCCATGTTATTTGTCATTGCTATCATTGTTAATCTCGAGCTCATCTGGTGTTGCATCACAATACCCAATATTACTGTATGTTAAGTGGTATAGTGCATTTATTGTTATCCAGTAGTTTGAAAAAAATAGTTTTGTTTCGTCTCTATTTTAATTTTAAAACTTCTTCGGTCATGCACCAGGAAATCATATTGGTTTGAGGAATTTTATTATCTGCAACACTAGGATTTTTGGCCAAGAGAAGATTGATGTTTGTTTGTGGTTATTCTTCAGTGTATGTAGATACATGACATGCAAGCCATCGGAAGAATTTTCATGGTACCTACAAAATTTATAGTAAGTTATATGCCCAGCCTCATATTTGACCGACCATTAACTTTCTTTAGTTCGCATATATATTAGCATGTAGGATCACGGCGAAGAAAAACACATCTGTCTTTTTGCGACCACTACGAAACAACTAATTCCTTCTCGAGAAACATGGAAGCCAATGTAGATCTTTTAGTTGACCAATTATTGTGCGCTCTCTTAAAAATTCCAATTCTCCTCTAACTTTTGTTTTGGTTCACTCATTCTTAGAAATTGTTGCAACAGAATTGAGATATACATATCATGATATATTTTATATTTTGTACATCATTCTTGCCCTTTGATAACATTTTTTCAATGCCTTACTATTCCAAATAATTCCTTTTAAAACCGGTTAATACATTGAGTGATTTACATCTAGATGTTAGATTCTAATATTCGATACGTCTTTTTGGTTATGTTGAGAAGTAAAGTATGAAAGAACAATTCTAGCTTCTCGGCCATCTTGATATCCTCACTCACGTTCTGTTTGTGCTTTCTAACTTATTGTTTCCACAGCAATGTTGAGAAGTAGACTATTGAAATTTATTTAAATGACCATGCCGGTGTTTAGGACCTGTTTATTGTAGCGTAGGCATTTTACCTAGGATGCTTGACATAGTATAGAGATACTTTATGTATATTAATTTCCAATTCGCGATGCATATCGTAACATTAAGTTTCACTCCATTTCTATTTCTTAACTCTATATGTGATTACTATGTTTTTATATTTTGTTTGATTAAGCAAAACGGGCCCTTTGTGCTAATATCAACATGTTGTTAATGCACATACCGGAATATAAATAATAACAAATGGACCAACTGTTTCATCTTTATTAAGATAATTGTCACAATTTACAAACCTCATAGAATTTTATTGTTCGAATTCAATTATTCAAAATTTTATCACCGAAGTTTATATAAAATATTTTTCTTTATTTTTGGAAAAAAGACTCATGTAATACGAGAGATCAAAACTATATAAATATGTTACATTTTCTATTATGTTTCGAAGGTTAATTTCCGTAGAATATAATGGATAGCAGCATATGTAGTCATATGCAATCCCTAGCCCGTGGAGGTGCACGGGTGGTTGACTAGTTCATACTAATCATACTAGATTACCAATGCCATAGGACAAAAAAAACTACTCAGACATAAACATAGTGCAACAGATCACTGGATAATAATTCATTGAATTAAACACGATGTCTAACTAAGGGATTACATAGGTTTGTGGATGGATGAACCAATTTATAGAGGAAGAAGATGGTGGTGGAGATGGCAGTGAAGTCGTTGGAGGTGATGGCGGTGATGATGGTTCCCCTGGCGGTGTTTCGGCACTGCTGGAAGAGAGGGGGAGGGAGCCCCCCTCCTCCTTCTTGCTCTTTGGCCTCCCCCCTAGGTGGGCCAATGGGTCTTCCCTTTGGTTTTTGGTGGCCATGGTTGTGGAGGACGAGAGCCTCCCCCGAGGTTGGATCTAACTTTTGGGGAAGCTGTTTCTGGATTATGAAATCTGAGTTCCATCACCTTTTTATATTTTTTGGGAGATTCATAACTCCAAAAAACCTCAAATATTTAGGGTAGTTCCAAAACTTCGGGTACAAGCCTGCAGCAAAAGGAGGGCTCCAAAAGCTTCCTGGAGTGCACAGGTGTGTGCTCCAGGCACCCTAGGGGTTTAGGCACCAGGAGTGGGTTTAGGCACCCCTGGGGCCTCCATGGTGCGAATATCATTCTTGTATTTTTTTAGATTTTTTCATAAGTCCAAAACACATGTTTTCCCTGAGGAAATAAACACTGAAAAACAAAAACTAGCACTGGGCCTTTTTTTAATATGTTAGTCGAAATAAACTTCAAAAACTTTGCATAAATGATAATAAAATGGGATGGACAAGAGTGTGAGAGAATTGTTCAACATGCTCAAAACTGCCAAAAGTGGAATACAAAAGGACGCAAATCATGTGATGATGGTGAACAAAACAACCTATTTCCAGAAGAAGGGTAAGGCCAAGAAGGAGGGTAAATCCAGGTGTGCTAGTAAGACTTACACACCTGGGAAGCCCAAAGGTGGTGCCACTTCTGATAATGAGTGTTTCTTCTGTAAGGAAAAGGGGCACCGGAAGAGAAACTGCTAGAAATATCTGACAGAGAAGAAGAAGACTAGAAAGTCCAGCTCAGGTATGAGTGTCATACACGTTATTGATATTTTCCTTGCGGGTCTTCGCTGTAATTCTTGGGTATTGGATACCTGATCAGTTGCTCACATTTGCAACTCGATAGAGGAACTGCAGAGGCCTAGAAGACTAGCAAAGGATATGAGGTGTTCATGCTCGTCGGGTATAGAGTAAAAGTTGTTGTCAAAGCCATCGGCGTCTAACCTCAACATCTACCCTTGGGATTTATATTAGAGCTTATTAACTATTACTACATTCCGGCCTTATGCAAGAATATTATATCAGGATCATGTTTATTGCAAGACGATTATTCATTTAGGTCCGAGAACAATGGTTGTTTGATTTTTTATGAATAATATATTTTATGGCTCTGCTCCTGTTGCGAATGGGTTGTTTGTTATGAATCTTGATGGTGATACTCACATCCATAACACTGACGCTAAACATCGCAAGACTGATAACTCGAATTCCACCTACTTGTGGCACTGTCGTTTGGGTCACATTTGCAAAAAGTGCATGAAGAAACTCCAAATTGATGGACTTTTGGAGTCATTTGGTTATGAATCATTTGACACTTACAAACCTTGTCTAATGGGTAAAATGACTAAGACGCCATTCAGAGGCCATATGGAATGGGTGACTGGCTTATTGGAAATCATACATACGGATGTATGTGGTCCAATTAGTGTAGTTACGAGGGGGATTCCTCTACTTCATCACCTTTACCGATGATTTGAGTAGATATTGGTATATTTACTTGATGAGACATAAGTCTAAAACTTTTGAAAAGTTTAAGGAATTTTAAAATTAAGTACCAAATCATTGTAACAAAAAAAATCAAGTTCCCATGATCAGATCACAGAGGAGAATATTTGAGTTACGAGTTTGACGAGCATCTGAAGAGTGGTGGAATTGTTTCACAACTTACGCCTCCCGAAACACCATAGAGAAATGGAGTGTCCGATAGACATAATCGAATCTTGTTGGACATGGTGAGATCAGTGATGTCCTTAACTGAACTTTCGTTATCTTTTTGGGGTTCTTCATTAGAAACCGTTGCTTTTACACTAAATAGAGCGCCATCAAAATCATTTGAAATGACACCATATAAGATATGACATGGGACAAAAACCAATTTGTCTTTTCTTCAAATTTCATGGTGGTATTTCAAACAGACCTTGCTGGCTACGTCTACCAACCACTCCGAGATAATTGCCATGTATGAGGCCACACGGGAATGTGTTTGGCTTAGACGGATGGTTAACCGTATCCAGAAGTCATGTGGGCTTAACACTGTCACTTCGCCCACCATTATCCATGAAGATAATGCTGCTTGTGTTGCACAAATGAAAATGGGCTATGTTAAGACCAATCTCACGAAGTATATTGCTCCTCAATTCTTCTACCCACATTAACTCCATAAGAGTGGGGAAGTAAAAATCTTGCAAAATAAGTCATGTGACAATCTCGCAGATTAATTCACCAAGTCCCTACCCACAACAAGCTTTGAGAAATGCATTCGTTGCATTGGTATGAGACAACTTAGAGATTTGCAATGATCAGGGGGAGGAAATCCCGATGACATGGCCTATATAAGATGATATGGAAGATCATCGGTCTTGAAGACCATGATGGTCCTCAAGACCACAACTAATCTTCAAGATTAACCGATGTACTCTTTTTCCCTTAAGTGAATTTTCCCACTAGGTTTTCCCACATAAGGTTTTTAATGAGGCAACATGTGCAATACAAGGTTATCAAGAAGATCATCGGTCCTGAAAACCACAGCTAATCCAGGGGATTAGTCATTGCACTCTTTTTGCCTTAATGAGTTTTCCCACTGGGTTTTCTCACATAAGGTTTTAACGAGGCAACTAGCGTATGCAATGCACTCTTTTCTGCATCCGTTTTTTCCCACTGGTTTTTGGGAGGAGTTTTTAATGAGGCATGCGCATGGCGCGGTAATCGCCAAGGGGAGTGTTATGAAACCACGTGATATGATAACACATATTTATGTGGCGATTACCAAAATACAATCATCAGGTACATGCAATTTTCCTTCTCAAGGATGCAAGCTGACCACACAAGTTTCCTTCTCCACTAAGCAAGCTTACCCTACAAGTTTCTTCACCACTAAGGAAACATGACATGCAAGTTTTATCCTCTCCAAGGTATATTGTACATAAGCTTTGAGCGGTGAAGAAACTTGGTGGCAAGGTAAACTTGCCTCCTCACCAACGTAAGTTATTTGAGAAGGAAAATTCCTTAGGGGCTAAGATTGGGATGGCTATATATAGCCTCCCTTCGAGAGAGGTTTGGGGATATAGACAACAAGAGAAGTGTGTGGTGTAGCTCATTTCATCTTGTACAAGGATCCACCAAAGATTAATAGAGAAAGAGCTCCTCTCCCTACATCTTGTGTTCATTATTCTGGTATTCATGATTGTGCAACGAGTTCTTCCCCATGATTGAATGGTGTCAATGGCAAGTGCGATCAAATGACTCCGGTGTCACCCCAAGTTTTACAATAGTTATTATTTTATTTCCATGTTCATAATTAAGTTTATACTTCTATGCTAGAATTTTATTGGTTCTTGAATGTGAGATTCAGAGGAAAACCTAATTGCATGTGTAGAAACATAAACACCAAACTGATCCCTAGTCAGGCCTCTACACTAGCTCATGTATTGTTGATGATCTTGTTTCCTAATCGTGGGCACAGTTAATGTAACGAGGATGCCAAAAATAATAAGAGCACATTGTTAGGGTAACAATGGGGTTGGATTGACCCAACTTATGAAATACTAGGAGATCACGTCGTCAATATGTTGTTGAAAATATGCCCTAGAGGCAATAATAAAGTGTTATTATTTATTTCCAAGTTTATAATTAATGTTTATGTTCTATGCTATAACGACAATGGTTTTCAAGTATGCAATAACCACGAGGTTTAGAGGAAAACTCATGTGCACGTGTAGAATAATGAATGGTAAAATAGATTCCTATTCCCGCCTCTAAGACTAGCTCAAGTGTTGCATGATGGTTTTATTTTCCTGATCTTGGGCATAAGTTAAGTGTAATAAAGGATGCCGACAACTTTGAGGGCACGATGTTGGAAGAACACTTGTGTTGAATTGACCCAAGTTCTATGTTATATTATACGATCCTTTCATCACAAATTAATAGTTAATAACACCGTAAGAGTTAATGTTTGCTCAATTCCTTAGACTATGAGAATATTGACTCACTTCATACTGGATGATGAACTTTGGGGTTCATAAAACATCAACCATAACAGGGCGATAATAACGGCAGCTTACAGGTTCATTGAAAACATATGACAAGGGACTAGATAGCTCAAGACTTGGATTTGCTCCTTCGACGATGGAGAGATATTCCTAGAGCTGTTGCGACCCGACCCAAAATAGTGTTTCTGATAAAATAATTTTTTTAGTAGAAAGTAAAACATAAAATTATTAGGTTAGCAGAAAGTATTTTACTAAAACTTTAAATAGCAAAAAGAATAAAATCAAAAGCTTTTATAAAACAAAAGTTATGGCCTAAACAAGATACAACTTAAATCTGCACTAAAAATATAAAAATATTTTTTTTTAAAATTTTCTGTTGTCCTAATGAAACTTAAATTAATTATGTTGAAGTGAAAAAAATAATTACTTTTGAATAAAAGAAAACAAATACTTTTTCATTAAAAATAAACCTATAGTAGATCATATATGAATCTGGTCAAAACAGATATATAATAGATTTCAAAATTTATTTTTATTATTCCTCTTGATAAACAAAACATGTAGAAAACAGTAGCAACAAGAATTAATTAAAAACCTATTTTTAAATAAAAGTTATAAGCAAATTAGGGTTAGAATCAAATCTGTTCAAATTCAAATTTCAAAACTTCAAACATGAAAACTTTTGGCTCTACAAAAACTACATATTTTTGTCAAGCTAATGCAAGTGGAATTACTCAAAAATAATAAAGACCCTAAAAGATATAAAGAAAACAAAAACAGAAACAAATCTGGAAAGAAATAAGAAACTGGAAAACTAAGCGTCGGACAGGGGACACGTGGAAGCTTCAGGGCATGACAGCGAGTGACCGAAATGAGGAAACGAGCGGGAGGCCGAAACTAAAAAAAAGATTCACGCAGCGTAAGTGATCTAATCCTACGCGTCCATCTTAGATCCAACGGTGAGAGAGAGATGGAGAGCTCACAGCGGCGAGGAGACGAAGTCCGGCGAGGCTCCGGCGAGGCAGGGGGTCGGGGTTAATGCGGGCAGTCTCTCTGGGTGTCCTTGGTGATGGCGAAGTGGACCAGGTGATGCAGGGGGATAAGGGCGAGCACGCGGGTGGCGACAGCGGCGGCTGGGGGTGACCGGAGCGAGCGGAGGTTCAAAAATGATGGGGCGGCGATGTAGGAGCTCCGGCGAGCGATTGCGGGGGCGGG